>CAVMBJ020000001.1:1106111-1144307 GCA_963675895.2 Styela plicata
TAATAGGCAATATGAAAAAGCAGTGTTAACGGTTTTGGAGCTTTTTACCCATTAAAAAAATGATATTATCATATCGTACATCCGAAGAAATGACAATGACATTCGTATAACTGATTAGAGATTGATCCATGACGACATGATCCATACTTGACAAATCAAGATTCGATCAAATTCACGCTTCGCGCTACGCATTTCTAACGCCCTGGGTTTGGATCCCATTGGGGATGATTACATGCGAGGAGATACATATTGACGCAGAAAAACTTCTAAAACGACCAACGCCGGAAAGTAATGCGTCGGACTTTGTGCAACAATGCCACAACAATACTTGAATAATATGAGAGCGAGAGTTTTAAACAGCAAAAGATCAAAATCTTATTCCACAATCCACATATTACAAGATTTATTCACTAAGCTCGTTAAACATAAACCAGCTTCGCCAGGATTTTTTTACTAGGAACAATTCATGTACACTTAACGTACGGTTACAATTTGGTTTGGTTTTCCTTAACCTGAAGTAGCAAACAATCTTGTATATAAATTGATTATATTGTTGACGAACACAAATTGTAGGTAGAGGAACAGCAGAGCAAGAAACAAAGTAAAAGTCACTTCCACGGCGATGACTTGATTGGGATGAGAGAATGAATTAACGACTGTATGTTAACTGCGTTTTGGGGAATAAAAAAGCGGGAAAATATATACACGGGCATTTCTGTGTCGTAGTGCGCAGCTGAATAAGAAAGCAAGTTACTGGTTTATTACCCAGAGCAGATACCCACTCACTGCACTCTGTTATGGTGGCTCAAATATGCATGGGATGTTTTCTGAATTGGGTGCAGAATGTATTAAAGTTGCACCACACACAAACGAAACCGACAATTCAACTCACCTGGAGAATCCATCTTTAACCGAATAACATTTGCAAATGATGATTTTTATGCAGCAATAAATAAATTACTTCTAAAAGTATTCGGAACATAAAGCTGATAATGATTGATAAGCTGATGCAAGATTGATTGATTTTTTTTCACAAGCTTTCAACATACACTGATTTACTGATTGTGCTGATATGCATGGCTCTGAAATAGTGGCATTGAGCATCTTTTAATGATAAAAGTTTCTCCGTTCCGTTAATGATAAAAGTTGATAATGATAAAAGTTTCTCCGTTTCCTTTCAATCAGATTTTACAGCAAGTAGGGAGTATGATAGAACTATTCGCCCACTAGGACTGGGCAAAACCGAATATATGGAGTTCGAATTTGATTCGAATATTTTTTGGAATCAGATCGAATCATTAATTTCATGTATATATATGAATATCAAATATCCTATTTTTACTAACAACTTGTCTCCGCCGTGAAAATGAAGAAATTCATGGTTCATAAGTGCTTTTCCAATTTACACTAAGAGCAACGATTTTCATATTTTACCGACGAAATATAATCAATTTGGTCAAATTCGACCAAAATCGATTGCATTTCGTCGTTAAAAAGGAAATCCTACTGCTACTACCGTTCCCGTGATCGGTTCGAATAACCGAATCGGATTGCTCACCTCTATCACCCACACATACTCGACAAAACAAAATTTCTCAATTTTGTAAACCTAAGTATAATGATTCAGCCCTCCTTGGAATATTTTTCAATTGAAGCTGTTACATTTTATACTACGACGTAAGTGGTCGGTATAGTTAGCTGACATTATTTACCAGTCCGCAAACGATTTTTTTTTTTTTTTTTTATAGCCACTTCTTAGAGTGGATCACCCTGTTCAAGGCCCTGTAATAGCGGCCACTTGTAGACGGACAGGGTTACAATTACTGGAAAGATATCATCTTTTCCTGTTCGGCTTAGCCTACCCAAGTTATTACACCCTGGGTTGAGTGGTGGGCATGGATAAGCGAGCCGGACTCGCGGGGCTCGAACCCGAGATCTTCAACCTGCGATGCCAACATGTTTAACCACTAGGCCATCGCGGCAATGTTCGGTGGAAAACACACAGAAGATATTTGTCAGAGCAATTCTAAACTCCCCACCTACATTAAGCAGTCCTGTGCTATATAAGTATTGATTGAGCTATGAGTTATAATAAAATAATATTTTTATTTCTTTAATTTGAGTTAAGGGCGCCCGGTTAGCGCAGCAAGTGTTAGTATACACTTTGAGCTACGCATCACTAACGTCTTGGGTTCGAATCCCGTTTGTGATGATTACATGCAAATAACATCGCTGGACACCTTGTCGGTTCACGTAGCCAATAGTTACGGCTCCCTCCTCTAACCATGTCCATGTACAGAAAAGTTAGTAGACGGACAGGCAAACAACCTCATCTCCGACTTGGAACTGATATTCGCACGAGAGGTCATGGTTCGCTGTATGGTTAAACCTTATTTTCGGCTTTTCTCTTCCGCATGGTATAAATGAAATCCTATCCTGCTTAAATCTGTTTTGGACTCTATTTAAAACTCATTTTTTGGCGCGTTTTAAACTTTACTTTCGGTTTTATTTGCTTTCCCGACAACTCAGTAATATGATATGTTTATTTGTATCGCATTTTTGTCGCCAGATGTATCGAAAGTCCAAAGCTAGTAAATCAATTTACAAATAATTGTTAATTATCATGGAATCTCCGTCGTCTGTTAATTGCAGTTGCTGGCCAGACAAAAAGTTGCGACACCAATATTTCAGCGGGGAATACAGCTTAATCATATGGCGAACCAAAACCTCCCGTGCAGATACCAGTTCCGAATCGGAGTGAAGGTTTCTAGCTTATTATTATGGAAATGGTTGGTGAAGTAAGCCGTACGTAGTGTTGACGTGGACCACCGTTCACCGGCGAAGCGTCCAGCAGACGTCTCGCATATAATCATCCCTAACTTGAACCTTCGTCAGGAAGATCAGAGATGCGTAACTGGAAACTTACTACCGACGCTTTCACGGATTAAGCTAACCGAACACACAATATGACTTAATTGGTCCCATAAATCTCGAGTGTGGGTGTCGTGTATCCGACTAGAAGCTATCCTGCCAGTCTTGGTGTCAAAATAAACTAATATATATCTCGATATGAATTAATCTTATTCTAACTAAATGACGCCTATACTACCATGCACTGAACATGAAGTCAGAACGCATTATTTATCATAAGGAAGTTTGTCGTCATAAGGGTATTGTATCCTGACTTGGTTGTTGGTACTTTTAAAAACTAGCAATTTTAGTGATTTCTACTAATCATTGACTTTAATTTGTTAATCATAAGTCACAGATGGGCAGCGCCTTTGCGGCCCGATCCATCAATGGCCCACGCTTAATAAAACATGATTAGACTTATTTTCCAGATTGGGATATTCATTGTATTGTCTTCAAAATATAGGTTTATTTAACATGTGTTTTCTTATAGCAGAAAATGAATGGCAGAAGTATTTCCTGGATGTGACGTTGGATCAACGAATGAAGAAAATGTAAAATGCAGATTTGATATAATCATATGTGGAGCAAAGATAAAAACATGTTTTAGTCCTTATTATCAACGGCCCAAGCTTGGTATATTTATGTTATGAACGCAATGTGTTTTCTATTTTCGAACAGAAGTGAAATGATTTTGACGTCCTCAGCAGGGATTCCATTTTGTAATGATTGAGAGACAGAAACACCGTCCAAACTGGCGGAATGTCAGAGACTCTGCTACTCATAAACCCGAACCAATTGGCTCTCATAAGAAAAAAATTTGCTGCTAATAGGCAATATTTTATATGCATCTTTTTTTAAAATATGAAAATGTTTCCTTTTGAGTATCTGGAATAGGGCTGGGCAATTCGATTCGGTGATTCGAAGCACAATATATTCGAATCAATTCTAAATTGTCCATAGGAACAAATACTTACTAGATGGACTAGAATTTTTATTTTTAACGACAAAATACAATAGGTCAAATATGACCAAAATCGATTATACTTTGACGTTGAAATATTGAATTGAATATCCACTATAAACTACGAATTTCTTATTTTCACAATGAAGACAAGTTGTAATAGTAAGAATTGGATATTTGTTATGTACATCGGATTCGATCCGATGCGAAAAAATTTTTCGAATCAAATCCGAATTCCAAATGAATCGGTTTTGCCCAGCCCTAATACGGAAGCAGCAAAACAGCATGAAAATATATGAAATAGCAGTGTTGATGATTTTGAATCTCTTGTGTCTATTCAAAGAAAATGATATTACGATATCGTGCACCCGGAAAAAATGACAATGACATTCGTATCCCTTATTAGAGAATGATCCATGACGACATGATCAATGCTCGACAAATCAAGATTTGATTGAATTCAATTCTAGGCAATTTGATTCGGTGATTCGAATCGATTCGAAGCATAGATTATTCGAATAAAATCATGCCGCGGTTGTAGGAAAATCGATTATTTTTTGTCGCTAAAATATAAAAATTGTTGCTCTTGGACATATAGTGTGAATTAAAAATACACTTTAAACTATATATTCCTGGTTTTCACAATGGAGACAAGTTCCAATAGTAATTATGAAATATTTGTTATTTACATGAAATTAGAGATTCGAATTCCAATAATTGGGTTTTGCCCAGCCCTACTCATGGGGGAAGGATCATACGGCGAAGTATTTGCTGGGCAAACTCCGCCCGCCGCATGGGTGGCCACGTAACCGATGAGTACTGGCTTCCTCCACCAACCACTCCCATAGCACAGAAAAATCTGTAAACGGTTAGGCAGAAAACCTCACACCCTGGCATTAAAATGGTATGTCGCAAAGTCGTCGTGGCTCGCCGTATTCTCGGTTTTCCTACCTGCAGGATAAAAATGAAATCCTATCCCTGCACCGTAGCCGAATTGAAAATCCGTATCTTCAAGCATAAGCCCGATCATCTTCATCTATGAACTAAGAAAAATTATGCTGGGTCGATTTTACGAACCGATTCAAATATAGCGCTCGGAATATTCGAAAATATGGGTTATGGTGATTGTATGAGAAAAAGTTTTATACAATATCTCCCAAAGCAGATACCACCAATAATTGTGAAAATGTTGGTGTTACTCACAGCACACTACTATATGGTTATATCTGATCTATGTTTTTCCTGCGTGGGGTTAGGGCAGGGCAAAATCGCAGCTCAGTTCGGTCAATTCGTATCTGATTCGTAATAATGTTTTTGATTCTGCTCATTTTCCATACATTATCACGGAATTTCCCACATATTTTGCCTTTATAGTCCTTAAACATTATGATGATCAGGAAATCTTGGTTACGCAATTACAAAATATTAGCATATAACGGACATAAAAGCGGATGTATTTTCATTTTAACAGCAAATTGCAAATCGATATTGGGCAATATTTTGTCCCTGTGACTAATTCACCAATTGATTTCGAATATTATGTACTTCGGATAGATTCGAACCAATCGGAATCGGATTGCCCCCCAGCTCCAGTAGACCCTATTGCTCGTTAGGTTAGTCCTTCTGGTACGATACATTATACCTGACTCAGATTGCTTGGGCTGATTTCAAATTAAAACAAATATACCGTATCATAATATATTGTTGAGAAAAGGAAAAAGATGTGAAATTACAATGCTTACTATGCGAGCATATGCCACATTTAGGGGCTGGGCAAAAACCGAAATCATTTAGAATTCGAATCTGATTTCGAATAATTTTTTCGAGTCGGTTCGAATTCGCAATTCCATATAAAAATGACAAATATGTCATTTTTTATCATCACTATAACTTTGTCTTCATAATGGTAATTAGGAAATTTTATGGGTCACGAATTGCTAAATGTTACCATAATTAGACTTAAAAGTAATATATTTCAATGATACTCCACGTCCGAAAGAGCCAAAAATTTATCAACGATAAAAATGTCGCGAAAAGATGGAAAAATCCACTTCATTAAGCAGTTTGGTTTTTTTTTTTGTTACTATGTCCGAGTCACGGCAGATAGGAATGATATTGCTTCGAATCACGGAATCGTATTGACTAACGAATCACGGAATCTATCATTGTCCTTGATCAATCACCCAGATGTCCTTGTGGCTTTTGTTCTTTATGCATCTACATAAGAGCCATCCATACCAGGTATTGATAGGTTGGTAATCGTACATGTTGACGCACAGAAAATCTCTAAAAAGATCAACGTAGAAAAGTCATGGGTCGGACTTTGTGCAACAATGCCACTATAATACGTGAATTAATATGAGAGCGAGAGTTTAAAACAGCAATAGATCAGAATCTTATTCCACAATCCACATATTACCAAGAATGTATTCACTCAACGCTCGTTAAAGCATAGACCAGCCTTCGCCAGGTTTTTTTTTGTACTAGTACAATTCATGTACAACTTAACGTTCGGTTACAATTTTGGTTTGGTTATCCTGGCCCGGGCAATTGTCTTCTACAGCAATGATAACTATAATTTGCAAACAACTGCGTGAGTTACACAATGTGTCAATTTGTGAGTATCAGGACACATACGCTAAATACGTATTGTTTATGGTAAAAGTTTGCGCTGTCAGATACAGCAAATAGAACGGGGAGTGAACAGATTCTAAAGATTTAAAAATTTTCTTTTAATTATAAGACACCTGTAACCATTTTTTTATAGCAAAATTGTTACCACGGGATATAGTGTACAGAAACTACACTCGAAGTGGACAAAAATATCAAACAGAACCGTCCTTGTTGAAGTCCTGTGGATGGTATATGCCCCTGAGCGAATGGTATCTATCCACTTTCTTTTTGTGAAAATCAGCATTCTAAATTTGGTTAAATATTTTCATTTCTTATCAGTATGGGATTATTAATGCATTGCGCACGCAGGGGTTACGTTCGCGAAAGGGACAATACCTTACATTAACCAGTGACTCGTTGATCTCCATACGTAACAATTGATGATTTTAAAATCTTTTTTCTGAGCGATGATCGATTGTTGGATCTGTGAACTCGATCGACCGCTTCAAACCAATAACTGTTTACACACACCTGCAACGAGAATTGTGCTTTCAAAAACTCTTGTTTTTCACACGCGATTACAGTTTGGAAAGGGGGGCGGGACAGTAAATCACGTTCTGTTTAACATTGACACTCGCAATAGGTTCGCAAGTTAAATTCTGCTTTTACGTAGTCAAAAGGATGCATTTCAGGTTTTCCAGGTTTTTGTTCTCTAGTGAAAGTTGTGTAGACATAATATTTTTTTATGTTTCTGGGGCGCGGCTACACTACGTCGCAAGTTGAGCTGGGGGTCGTTAATAGTGTATATTTTTGTACAGTCCATAACCGCTGCCAAATTGCTGGTAATAACGGTGTGTCGAGCCATTTTCTGCTATCAGAAACATGCTATTTTTGCCATTTCAAAGAGACACGCGGAGCAGGACGAAGTTGCATACCTCTGTTTCATGACATTACAGAAGTTCAATGTGAGGCATATCAGCGAGGTGTAAATAGTCTAAAGACTAGTTTTTTTGTCGTTATCTTGACGCGGATAATGCATCAACTATGTAATCATTTTTAGGCGGTATGTTCACGAAATGCCGTTATCGCCGGCATAACCCGACATTGCGAAAATTACCCGCAATACGATATTTTGGTAACACTCCATACCGATATTCACCGTCCTACCGAAATGCCGCCCAGCATACGGCGCAAGACCGGGTTGGCCTGAAACACTGACGCAGCGAGTGTACAAGTTACAAACCAATTAAATGAAAGTGATGTGAACGGTATAATGTGTTAACCTGGTTAATGTCGAATTTTAGGGCTGTAAAAACAAATTACGTTAGTCCATTGCAGCTGCCAACGTCATTGCTTCATTGGACGTTTTAAATCGACATGGTCCAGAGAAATGAGTTCCATAGGCTTCTGTACCCGGTTAGTTCAACTAGGTTTGCGAGGACAAGTATTTCGGTTAGATGTTGTTAATCCTTAAACCGTGAAAGATAAAGAGGTTTGGCTTCCGGCTACGACCGGCTGTGCGACGTGTTTTTTTTATAGGGGCGTTCACAAGGTTAGATGGTATTTCTTTAGCCAATGCTTCCGCCCTTGCTTTTAAGGAAACTAACTAACTTTAAGAAATTAAAAAATCCAAGTAGTTGGCATTTTTTATTTTTAATGCTGAATGAAACAGATGTAGGTATTCTAAGAAAAAAATTAGATTTATAGGAATAAAATTGGTTATTTTGTATTTTCAGGTCTCATTTGTTTTGTTACAGTTTAATTGTTGTCAGAACATTTATCAACGACCGAAAATTGTTTTGCGATGGATAATTCCGGATTATTGTTGGTATCAATCGTGGTATGCTCAACTATGCTGTGTTTGCTCATTTGACACAAAGATAATTCACGCTCTATCCAGCTGACTCCTAAACCTAGATAGCCTCGATGAAAAATTAATTTATGAAACGATATATGTGACAAAGTCAATAAATTTGACGGTGAATTTTTTTTTGATATACAATTAAATAACTCACGGCCACTTCGCAAGCCAGTTGCAGATTCGCTCTATTTAACAGATCATATATATGGGGCTTTGTAGCGTCTGTGATAGAAATATATGTTTTCTGAGTCGATGCTGTTCATCGATGCTGTCAAGGAAGTGGACAAGTGTTGGCAATTCAAGGTAGAAATACCTAGTTTACCTAGTAACCTTAGTTTAAACGGATTTCAATTTCAAAGTACTCCACTTCAGTTGCAAGTATATATACCTTTAACCGAGTTTAACTTTTACCGAATTTTACTTTTTGATATTTTATCCAGTAAAATTTACTGAGGTAAAGCCAGGTAAAATTTCCTTATTTTACAACCAGGTTACCTGGTACAACTATTCTAAGTAAAACCATATTTCATTATGAAAAAAAGTAAAACACATAGTACATTATAAAAGTGGGGTATTAGAAGATTTTGAAATTTATTAAAAGTACTTTGAATACAGCCTAACGACCAATTGCCTAGTTTTTTTAATTACCTAGTTTTTGAAAGGGGAACCAGGTTACTCTAGTATTACTATACCTATTTTTTGGTAATTTTTCGTTTTACTTTACCTAATTTAAAAAATAACTATGGTTGCCATCACTAGAGAGACATTTTCCGTAAGTGTGTGCTGGGTGGAAATTATAACTGTAGAGACGAAGGTCCATTACAAAGCCTCGCCATGTGCGAGACATCATTCTCACATTCTTGATAAAATAAATGGCCTTAAATGACGTCACATCAAAAATTACAAATAACACTTATTTGGAACGAGGTGGGGGACATGGTTCAATGCATCGTTTATCTCCTTTCCCAACTTCCAACCGTTTTCTATTAAACAATAAATACAGACATTCAAATATATCTATTATTATTTACAGATGAATTTCACTCAGTTTCTTGTGATGATAGATAATATGAGTAATATATATATAGCATTTTTATGTACAAATCAGTTAAAAATTTAGCTAAATTAATTGCAGGATAAAACTGGTTAAAAATAAAAAACTCAGAAAGCAAACAGAATAAATATGGACACAAAAGACAGCGATGGACAAGTGCCTTTGCCCCCATTGGTTAAAATTTAAAAAATTTTAGGTCATTCTGTATAGATGTTGCTGTTTGCACCAAGAATAGTGAATTTGAAAAATTTAAAACTAATATTTAAAGAGCTCGAAATCATTCATGCGCCTGTCAGCCTAGCGAGGGTCTTTGGGAAGGTCATGATAGATGGTTGAAACGGTCAAAGCATCGAACTGATATCCAGTGTTTGATTATTCTGAAACGAATACTTCTCGCTAACACGCGAATCGAATGACGTATCCAGTGAACTAAGCTAAGCAAAATGACAAACGAGAATGTTTGGTGCAATAAATATGGTAAAACATCTAATATCTTCAACTATCTGCGAACCCTTTGCATGTTTCTCATGGTCCCTTCGTCAGCAAATATCATCCTCTGATTTTCGCTCTTTCAATTCCTTGGGCCTTGTTACAAGACTCCAGTGATAGTAAATAGGTTTTCTCTGGCTTCCACGTAGTTGCCCCAAAATTCGTGGGTCCAGGCCTATGTTATTTTGAGTAATGAACCAAAGGACACGTATTTCTTCGCGTTTGGAGCGAAAACTGCGTTTTCATGAGATCAATACCTCGGTGACATAATACTCCTATCGATTTCAAATATTCGTCAACATAAACCAATAAACTTCGCCGATGCAGTTCAGACACTCGCTTCCAGGTTCGCCTCTTCACTGAATCCATCGGCCCCAGCAATGCTGCGTAAATCAGCTATTGCATTTACACAAGATGAACTTCAGCCTCCAAAATCTTTGGGCGATCCGCGCGCATTCGACCACCGTGCTCGACCTTATCTCGCGCTTGAAAACCTTGAAGGAGAATATGAAAAGTACATTTCTTAACTCCACGAACGGCGTCATTTGGATTCGAATCCATCTTATACAACTTAGAAGCACACGGGAAGCAGGATTAACGCACGAATATAAAGTTGTATTTACATATATAATTATCTATTGTTTTCATTGACGCTCATCTAACCTTGGGTCTAGGTGATGACCTTTCATCATTATTTTCAAGTATTGCCAAAGCTTCTCATGGCGTTATTGTTGTTGTTTTTAGTTGAAAGTAGCATTCCGCCAAACATCAGTTGTTGTGGTTTGTCTTATCAGGTAATCCCTCAAGTAACGTATATCGCATCTTCAAAACTTGGATTCACGGATCAGTTGATTTGCTGAATCTAAGATGATAGAAATAACACTTATACCTAAAAATGCCTGCATTTTACCATTGTCCTCCTCCTTTTTATTTATTTTTTATAATTCATCATGTACTGATAGATATGTTACGAAAAATATATTTCATGCATAATATGTCTCGTGAAACATGTACTTTGAGCGAATTTTGATAAAACAAAAATCGGATATATGAATAACAGCAAAATCTGTACTCTTTGCACATTAAGGGCCGATAAAGAATATTTTATTCAATTTAAATTAGCAATGTCTGTGGACACTGTGCTAGAGCCGAGGCGAAACCGAAACATTCGAAATTCGAATCTAAATTCGATTAAATTTTTCGGAATCGGATCATATCATCGAATTCCATATTTAATATACCAATATGGGGATTTTACTATTTACAAATTGTCTGCATATATGGAATTTCCTGTCTGAGAACTACAACGTTTCCATATTTTAACTACTATAATGCCAATCGATTTTGGTCTATTTTGACTAAAATTGATTGCATTTTGTCGTTTAAAAATGAAAATATCTCCTCTTCCAGCTAATTTTTGTTTTCCACTGAGAGTAACGGACTGATTTCGAAGCAATTGTGCTTTGAGGAGATTCGAATTATTAAATCGAATAACCCACCCCTTAGCTAACAATACCAATCTCGTTATCGCTTATTGTTTATCACTACACTCCTGAAAATTTTTACGACTCCGTTCACCCATTACAGCCAGCTTAATAAACACCAGGGCAAAATGCCTATCACTTAGGCTGGGCAATAGCGATTACTGTGATTCGAATCAATTCGAAGCACTGTTTATTCGAATCAATCGCGTGAAATCGTTCACAGGAACAAAGACTTGGCAAAATGAACTAGGGTTCTTCATTTTGAACGACGAAAAAATGTATTCAGAGTTTGGTTAATAAGATTTTGACCAAAATCGAATTACATTTCGTCGTTAAAATATGAAAATCGGTGCTCTTAGTGTGGAATTGAATAATACACTATAAACTATAAATTTTTTTTTTATTTTTTTTTATTGAAATTCGCTCAGAGCAAGGGACACAGAAGAAGAATCAAACTTGAAAATTCTCCTGGAGCCACTAAAGTGCTAAAGAGCTTTACGATAAAATGTAGGAGCAGGAAATAAAGAAAACCCCCCTCCCTGAGAGATGTCTATTAACGCGAGTTTTAAAAGCCTTGTAGATCAACACGATCAGGGAAAACAGCCAAGAAGGCAAGGAATTCCAAAGTTTTGATATTTCTTGGAAAAAAGCTTCCTCGCAGAAAAACTGTTTGTGACATTGTGGAACCTCCACAGTGAATTGGTGCCAATTGGTAGCCAATAGTGTTGATCGATTAAAATTTGTTTCTGAGGAACGAGAGAGATAAGCACCTTTGAACAATGGACCATTATAGTATCTGTAAATAAAACATAGTGAGGCATCGTTGCGGCGGTGTGTCGAACTTTGGCAGACAGCAGAAAGTTTAGGACCAATCAGATTGAACACACGCCGTTTGAATACGATCGAGCCACCTGCTAAGAACAGTGACAGCGGCAACTGCCCCAAATGTGACAGCAATACTCCATACAGGTTTCGAAACAATGAATTTGTACAAATGGAGAATGTATTTTCGGGAGTGAGATTATTGGCGAGCTCGATATCAGAGAAACCGAATTTCATCGAGGCTTGTTTAGCAATAACCAGTGACATATTCATTACAACTCATGGCCTTAGACAGTGTGTGTCCAACAAGAACGAATATTTAAGGATTCCTCCAGAACAGTACCAGATAATGAAATTTGGGTTGCATTGGTATGAGTGTAAACGTTTCAATGTGATAAAACTTTAGTCTTCCTCCGATGTTAAGAGTTACCCCTGCCTAGTGTCCACCCCAATTAGATACTGTGGCCAAATCATCACTCAAGTGATTTTTGCCAGAGCTTAGAACGTTCGTTCAGGGAAGGATTTTTCATTGTTTTTTCATTTGCACGAATGGAGGTAAGTTGTTAATTAGAAACAACTGGGATATTTTATTACATACATATAAATGGTGATTCGAACCTAGATTCGAAAAAAATATTCGTTTGAATTCCATATGATTCGGTTTTGCCAGCCCGACCACTCACTGACACAGTTAACCATAGCAGTTCATTCCCTTTTTTCAATATTTTTCGCTTAAATAGCAGTTTTTGGTACATAAATTATTGTTGGTAGCTCTTTGCTATTATTGGGCCGTTGGCTCAGTTTCCTTCTAGTCGCTGCTGACGACATTGCTTCGGGCTGTTATATGTTAAAAAGAAATTTAAGAGAGCAACAGATGCCATGACTCGGTCCTGAAACTTGAGAGGTCGTTTGGAGAATCGTGCACGCGAAGAAGCTTCGGTATGTTACGAATAAACATTTGATTCCCATCAAGATTTACTTTATAAGTTTATTTATAAGTTATAGCTGCAGCTTAGATACTTTCTGCCCGTATGACGAGTATAATGTAACCATAAAAATAACATTAAACATTCAAAGCATGGCGACAAAATCTTGCCTTTGCACTGTCTGAAATGCCGCGTGTTATTTTTCTTCGGATGGTCCCGAAAAGGTTCAATAACATCAATACTGCAATGAAATCGCAAGTGTTGACGTTTTTGTAGCGCTTTTTTGGTCAGCACCGAAGATAATGACACTGACGTTTACGAGATTCTGCCCCCCCCTAGACTGAACGATCTACAAACCTAACAGAGGAGCTCCAAGTGGTCGTTGGTAACAAACTCATTCCTTTTATACCAAAACATAGCATCGCTAACAAGAAGAGCCTGAAAAAAATAAAAGATCATTCAAAAAGGCCCTGCAGGTACGGGCTTCAGGAATAGTCTAAACGTGTTTCCTGAGTGTCTGTGTAAGGGAAGCTAAAAGTATGGCAAAGAAGTGGTAGATGGTTTTACCATTGACCAGGACAGAATCCACTCGTTTGCACTTTACTATGGTAGTTCTGTCTCCGTTTTGTGATGTTTTCCGCTTAGAGTGCAGTTTTCTGGTAACCACATGTGTTAGTATCGTCTCTGCTATTAAGTTGCCGTTGGTGGGTTCCCTCCAGGCACTGCTTCCCGACGACCTAGCTCAGAGTGAACTTTAATAAAAAGAAGTGTTCTTTAGTTTTAATTCGAAAGAGAACGAGGGAATTTATTCTTAATAGTCACTCCTTGGAGCGAATCACCATGACCAAGGCCGCTGTTACCAGCCGCCCCTTATTGTTACCACACGGTAGGAGTTGTTCGACTGAGCCTACGCAAGCTATTACAACCATTGGTTTGAGTGGTGGGCATAGGTATAATGAGCCGATTACACCGGGACGCTTACCCGATATATTCAACCTACGATGCCAACAACAACATCGACTCATTCCCCGCATCGCTCCCCGCTAAATTGAAGGAACGAACTTGATTGAGCTCGATCATCAGGTAGGAATGCGGCTAAACCCGAATCTTTTAAGAATTCCGAATCTGATTCGGATAATTTTTTTTCAAATTGGACCCAAATCAATCAATTTCATGTCAATAACAAAATATCTCATATTTGCACAGTTACAAGTTGTTTCCGATTATTAAAAAATCAAGGAATTAATAGGTTTGGAATCGCAAATATTCCCATCGCAGACTTGAAATCTATTTCCAGTTCACACTCCAATGTCCCAAGATCAAAATGTTGCATATTTTAACAGACATAGTTCCAATCGATTTTGCGTCAAATTTGACCAAAATCGATTTGCATTTTGTCGTCAAAGCGGGAATATGTCCACTTCATTTAATTTAAATTTTTTGTTCCTTTGACTGGATTCACGTTTAATTCTTACATAATTTATGCTTCGAACACCGATTACAAACCACCCAGTTTCAATCGGCAGGTACCACGACTGCTTCACCAATCACGTAATTTCCAAGTCACTGACGAGACGTTTAGTTATCGGATCTTTTTAGGTTCACAAAACTTCATGTAGCTCTTTGATCGATAGGTGGCCTAGTTAGTCTACAAGGTGCTGCTTCCAATTTTTGCCTGATTCAAAATTTAATAGTAAAAAAAAACTAAAACAGAACGTTGGCCCTAATTAATAATTACGAACCTCCTCTCAAGGTTCGAGATTTCTTCATAAATATGACGACTCTTCGAACCTAAATAAAAAAATTTATTTTGAGTAAAAGTTGGGTAAACCTGATTAATTGAGTATTTCGAATCCCCCGACACTGTCTTCATCCTGAACAGAAGATTACGTCTCACCTCAAAGTGTTGAATATATTTTGCAATGTCATTGTGTGTAACATCACCTTTTTCTTACTAAATTATCAATATTTTTAGCGCGCCTACGATGTTGGAATTTAAAAATGCTAATAAAGTAGGTTGTTCTCAAGTATTTTGTGAGGGTTCGAGTGTCGAGTTTCATTCACAGATATATTTTCTATATTGGGCGGGTGCGTAACCACACTCTGTTTTGTTTTTAATTTTTTTTTAATTTCTCAGAGAGGATCCCCCTGTTCAAGGCGATATAGACTGGAGAAGGGTTTACAATTACTGGAACGATATGATATTTTCCTTGTTCCGTATGACATACGCAAGTTGTTACCAACCCTGGGTGAGTGGTGGGAATGGATAAGGCCAGTCGGACAACCGCCGGGGGGTCTCGATCCGCGAGATCTTCAACCTGCGATGCCAACATTGTTTTAACCACTAAGCTATCGTGCTCCCAAAATATGGTATTTTATGGTTTCTTATGGATTCCCACACAAAATTGGAAATTTTCTCCACAAAAGCGACC
This sequence comes from Styela plicata, assembly GCA_963675895.2. Taxonomy (NCBI): domain Eukaryota; kingdom Metazoa; phylum Chordata; class Ascidiacea; order Stolidobranchia; family Styelidae; genus Styela; species Styela plicata. The sequence continues at coordinate 1,121,667 of CAVMBJ020000001.1, forward strand.
TGATTAGCATTTGCGCCCGCTCCCTTAAAAATTTCTAGATTCGCCCATAATTAACAAATATATGCTACTCAACCTTTCCTGTCCACGTCCGGTTGAGTGTTTCTAGAAGAATCACCCGCCTTTCTGCCATTTTGTTTTATTCTTTATTCAGTAATTTTACTTCTGGCCAATACCCTCTGTTCTATACTACACTGTAACAAAAGGACAGTAAATTTAACTGGTATTTTTGCAAGTAAATTGGATGTTTACATAGTAAAGAAAATCGCTATGTTGTTGAGGATTTGGGTAATATGGGCTGTTATGGAATTCGACCCGCACCGCGAAGGTCCATATTTTGGCCTAAAAAGTCAATTTATGGATTTTTTTCAATACCGCCTAAGTAAAGATTACTGTCAAAAAATCAGTGATTTTGTCGCATTTTCTCTTACGCCGTGTAAAAAAAAAAAAAACTGGAAATATAAACCAGGTTTTGGAAATATAATTTTACAGGCAGGGCCTGAGCAATCCGTAGCGTCTGGTATTCGAAATCCGATTTCGAATAATTTTTGAGAATAAGAAGCGAATCACAAATTGCTAATGAAACAGCAACATCCCGTTAATCTATTTCCAATAAGCCTGATTATTTGTTCATAGAGTGTTATATTTTTTCTTCACCGTAGTGCTAGATAGGTTTTTAGGTGTCGTATTTTTTCATTATTGATTTAGAGTAGTCTTTTATTTTTATTATTCACCTGCCCTGATGAAGCTGTGCTGTAGGGCTGGGCAAAAACCAAATGATATTGTTATGGGGGGGGGGGGGGGGGGGGGGGGTATCGAATTGAATAATTTTTTTCGAATCGGAATTGAATCACTAATTCCATGTAAATAACAAATATCTCATTTTTTAGTATTACCCATTTATTATATAACATTTCTCTCCATTGTAAGAATCAAAAAAATTTATAGTTTTTTTTGTACATTTTCAAATTCCCACCCTTATGTCTAGATCAAAGATTTCCATTTTTTTCCATAGCGACAAATTTGATTAAAATCGATTGCATTTTTTGCCGTTTAAAAATATAATTTTTCACTTCATTTGGGTAAATTTTTTGTTCCTATAGAATGCATTCGTGATTGATTCGAATAATCTAAGCTTCGAATTGGATTCGAATCACCGATATCGCAATGTGCCCATTCCCTACTTGTCTCAATTGACATTCGAAAGCGTCTGCAAAAGACATACCGTTTGTATTTCACCGGTTGGTGATAACAAATAAATCTATTTGCAATTTACTGGCTAAAAGGTGCCTTTTCCGATCTTTTGCCAGGTGGCAGTGGGACAAGGAAGCGGCGAAGTTGTTTGGTTAGTTGGGAACTCTGACTTCGATATAATTTCTCCGAATCGGATCGAATCGTCGATTTCATGAAAATATCAAATTATCCCATTTTGTACTATTACTATTGCTAGTATACATTACGGTTAATTAGGAAATAAACAGTTACAAATTACCAAATATTAGCATAAAACCCCCGACGCCGAAGCCATGTATTCTCATTTTAAACGACAAAATGCAAACGATTTTGGTCAAATTTGTCGTTAAAAAAAGCACACTTCATTTCAGCATGCTTTTTGTTCCTATCACTGATCCACAATTGGATTCGAAAAAGCTGTAATTCGTATAGATCCGAATCATCGATATCGAATTGACCAGCTTTAGAGACATGCTTTGTTCTGTATTCGCTTGCTCTTTCTCTTGTAGTTCGAGAGTTCACTAATCAAGTCCATTCCATGAACCCTTAATCTTTGGAATTCCTTGCTTTCTTGATGCTTTTCCTGATCGTGTTGATCAACAAGGCTTTAAAACTCGCGTTAATAGACATCTATCTGGGATGGGCGTTCTTTAGTTCCCTACACCTGCGATACATGTAGCTCTTTTGCACTATAGTGGCTTCAGGAGTATTTTCAAGTTTGATTTGTCCCGTGTAGGCCTTGCTCTGTGCACAATTTAATAAAAAAAAAAAAAATTACAGTGAAAAAATGGATAACTATGAGACCTAAAAACCTTCACCCCGATTCGGAACTTCTTGGGGGGGTCCCCCCTGCACGATAGATCGTTGATTTCGTTATACGATTAAGCCGTATTTCCGCCTTTCCTCTTCTCCAGCAGGAAAATAATGACTTTCTCTTCCAACAACTCTTTGTCGTTTGAGTGGCCTTATAGTCGGCACATTTCGGGCGCTGCTTTCAGTCTTACCTGGCACTGTCTATGGTAAAAAAACAAACGGAAAATGTATCCTTTAGAAATTAATTTTTTTTCTACTAACTTGTTTGTTTCAAGTAATGGGTCACTGATGGATAACACTACCGGCAACGGCGCGGTCCATCTGTGGCTCATACATGAAGAAACATAATTCCCGACTTAAAAAATGAAAACTAATATTCCATTCAGTCAAAAATATTCATGTTCAAAACATGCTTCTGTTTAGTTATGTGACACGCAGCGAACGGCACAGGTGATGGCCATGTATGATTCAAGCTTGGCAATTATGATAATAATTGGCAAATATGACTTAAAACCAATATTTACAGAACTTAAAAAAACTTATATTACTTCCATAAATCAAATAAGAAAATAGTTTTGTCACGTATGCTTGAGGTAAACAATACGTATTGGCCTATTTTCTAATTTGAAGTAAAGCATACCAGTTTTAATTCGCTTTGAAAAACTTATTTTCTGGTATGTTTTAAAATTTCATTCAGGTTTTTTTGTGATAACTTCGTAATTTAATTTTTTAATTTATATCGCCTTCTGTGTCGAACAGAGGTGTTGAAATAAACTATGTTTTCTGCCATGCGATATGCTAAATTTGTTTTTTTTTATTATTTTATAACAAAAATTCGGTAAGCAAACGCGTGTCACTTTCTTTCAAATGTTTTCTTTTGAAACTTACCAACGGGTGGCACACTTTTAGAACTTTCTTTATAGGTTTTGTTTGCTTTTCTGATAGGCTCTGTAATGTTATATCTTTATTTGTATCGTCTTTTGTGTCGTCAGAGGTGGTCGAAATAAAACTATGTCTAAGTCTAATTTTGCGCGGATAATAAAAAATACTCCTAATATGCTATTTAACTCATTGCAATGTAATTGACATATTTCCGAAGTTATACTTCGTTCTGCTGATGAAGTTCTTGCCAATAATTGGGCATAAATCTCATCAACCAATCGTTTCCAAATTTTGTAAAAAATCAAATATCTGTGAAAGAACTGTTGAACTTAACTACAAATTTTTCACAGTGTAGAACCCTTTTTGCTAGAAGAAATAGTTATCAATTATACAGAGTCCCTTGCCTCAGCGCTGATGTTCATTTATATTAAAAGGGGGACTGTTAAAAAGCAGATGTAAAATTACTCAATTACGCCGCTTTATTCTAATGTAGCTACTACCAAGAGATGCGACAAACTATATATCCTCCATTCCACTTCACCTAAAGATGCGACCAAATGATTAAAAGGATAAGATGAGGTTAGAGAGTGTTACGCAAGAATATTATGCCACAAGATTTATTTACCGACCTTTCGGTGGAGCATAGTTCCATCGTAGTCAGGTTATTGACACAAAATAAATACGTATTACGTGGAAATGGGTTTTCAGAAAAAGTATTTCTTTGAAAAAAATGATGAATTCAGTTATCGTTATTTATTCGGCATTGTTTGAGAATTTTTATTTTTTCTACAGTCACTCATCTCCAAGGCCGTAAGTGGATCTCAGTGGGAAACCAGCCAACAGCACTCAATAGCAATAAGCTACTAAAAAAGTTAGTACCAGCTACCGGCACTCTATACGAAAAATTTCCGAAAAGGAACTGACCGCCATGGGAAAGTGGCAGTGAGTGGTATCTACCCTGGGCGATGATAATACCATCTACCACTTCTTGTTTCTTTTTACGTCGCCTTTTACGGACACGCAGGAAATACATTCGGTCGAATTCCTAAAGCCCGTACGTACAGGGCAATGAATTACTTTGCGGCCAATTATGAGAGCAGGGTATAGTAATCTTGGAAATTAATTTTCCGGTTCTGACTCCCAATTAATGTACACACATGGTTTGAGTGGTCGGCATGGATTAATGAACCGAACTTGTCGGATTCGAACCCGGGGTCATCAATCTGCGAAATCTAAATTATACCCACTAGGTCATCGCGCCCCCTCATACGGTTGATCGTTAGACGCCCCGAAAAACTAGATACTAAAATCAAACAACCTTTGGAAAAATCATAATCGTAAAATTTTACGGTCGTTGAGAATAGGATGCTATTATTAGAGTTTTATGACGTCAATCTGTCTATTGTTTAATCACAATTGAGATTAATGTAGCGTAATTATCCAAATGCGCTGCGCTGTCAGACGGGGCGGACGTCGATGAGGAGTGATTTTAATTTTTTTCTAATTTCGGGCATTTGGAGTTTTTTATAACCACTTATTTGAGCGGATCAACATGATAGGGCCCTGTACCATTGGAACCTTTTTATACACGGACAAGGTTTAGTGGTGTAGTGAAAAAGTGTGGATCTCACTGAAAATGGTCCTGTAACCCAGCGGCCACTCATTGACGAAAAGAGGTAGTAGGTGGTTGTTGGAAAGAGTGGATCACCCTGAGCAACGGCTCTTCACCATCCGCACTCTTATAGACGAACCGAGGGTTAGTGGTTGGTTGCTAAAAGTGGATCGCTCTGAGCAAAGATCTTTGGTTACGCGGCCACTTTATATTCGAACAGGGTTAGTGTTGTTGGAAAGAGTGGATCACTCTAGAGCAGGGCCCTGTATCACCTGTAACATATATGCAAATAGGGGTAATGTTGTTGGAAAAGAGTGGATCACCCCTGAGAAATAGGCCCTGTATCAGCGGCCACTTAATAGTCCGAACTGGGTTAGTGGTTGTTGGAAAAAGTGGATCACCTTCTGAGCAAGATCTTTGTGCCAGCGGCCACTTATACCGAACGGGGTTACGTGTTGTTGCGAAAGAGTGGATCACATCTGAGCAAGATCTTTGTTACCAGCGGCCACTTATAGTCGAAACAGGGTTAGAGATTGTTGGAAAGAGTGGAATCACTCTGAGCAAGGCCCTGTATCAGCTGTCACTTATAGACGAACAGGGTTAGTGTTGTTGGTAACAGAATTGATCACTTCTGAGCAAGATCTTTGTACCAACGGCCACTTATTGTCGAACAGGGTTTATGGTGATGGGAAGGTGGATCACTCTGCTCAAGATTCTTTATGTACCAACGGCCCACTTATTGGTATTCGAAACAGGGTTAGTGGTGTTGGGAAGAAGTGGATCTCTATGAGCAAAGGATCCTTTGTAACCCCGCGGGCCATCATATAGTCGAACAGGGTTAGTGGTGTTGGGAATAGTGGATCACTCTGAGAAAGATCCTATACCAGAAGCCACATTTACATGTTGTTTGGAATGATATGGATCTTCCTATAGTTAATTGCACCCGTGATTGAGTGGTGGGCTTGGGAATACACGGAGTCGAACTCGCCGGGACTCAAACCCGAACGTTTTCCATCTTTTCGATGACAGGCATGATAATTCACTTGGGGCCTCGCGCGCCGAATAGACTTTTGATGGACTAGAGAAGGACTTGCCGGGGTAGACACAACGGGGATGGGGGAGGGGGCGGCATTCTCCTCATAAGCACTCCGTAAGTCCTGGGCAAAAGCCGAATCAGTTGGTGAATTCCGAATCTCATTCGGAATTTTTTTTTCGAATCAGCATTCGAATCACGGATAGCATAAGAATAACAAATATACCCTTTTATTTACCATCATGATGGATCAAGAAACTTATAGTTGAAAGGTACTAATATCAGCAAATGTAAGGCAATTTAATTTTCAATTCACGCCGAATGCCCAGGAGCGAAGATGTTTTATTTTTCAATGGACTAAAATGCAATGAATAATTCCACTTCGTTTAGCAATTTTTTCTCCTACTGAACTTTTCAGAATTAATTCGTGGAAATTTGTGCTTAGGAGGGATTCGTATCACCGAATCGAATGCATCTCCCAATACACCCACGCCAGTGTTTGGCGACATTATTTCTTTTTTAAGTGGATTTATGTATTCGCCCAGGGCAGCTTACCCGCGGACCTAATAATACAGATTGGTTTCAGTTTTAAACGGAAAACTTTTGAGATCCAGGGTGCAGTATGGCTGGTTTTATATCGCATTAAGTGAGCCTTTCCATTCCGACCCATTTACAATAAGATTCATGTAAAACAATTATACGGCCGAGTGTAGTTATGGGAGAGGGGGGGGGGGGGGGGTCAATATTCTGGTCCTTGAAGTAACAAACGACACCCAAAAACCTTGAGCACACGTTTAGATGTTTATAATTATATACTCTTTTTAACTCGTTTGCCAGACAATTAGTTTAGGTTTCTCCTTTCCTGCGGTGCTCAAGGTCTAGTTTAATTTTAAGCAAAAAAACCTATTAATATGCGATTCTAAAAATTATATCATCTTAAGGCAGTTAATCATGGCAAACAATGAACCGCGCCCCAGCGGCTCGCGTATCCAATCAGTGGCCCATGCTTGACCAATTTAGTTAAATAATTTTATTCCATCTCCATATAAATTACTTTCTCTTCTACAAGAGACCGTAGAAATTTGCCTCAAGGATTTCCTCAAGGTACGGATAACGAGTGCATTGTGAAGACATAATCCGTGTATGTATCATCAGAGCAATGTGACGGCACGGTCATAGTAAATAAATTAAGGATAATACATTTTTCTTCAAAAATGGAAAAACGAAAGCAATTGTCGAAGTTTTGATTCGGTATATTATTCGATATTCAATAACAATGTTATTTTGACTTTCTATTGTTACGTATAGGAAGCGTCGATATTTTGTTTTGTCTCGTCACTAATAATATAATGTATATAAGAAACAACAGCTGACGCCCTCGAAGAATAATTTTGAAAGAATCAAAGGTTAAAGTCCTTTCGTTTGTTGAAACGCCTGTTACTTGCTTAATGTACACTGTATAGACAGCGGTGTATTAAGAACATTGAAATGAGAGGGGAGTTGAATTTTGAACAAATTTTTTTAAATTTAGCATTGTGACGATTTTTTTCGTCGAGGAGAGCGTGGCTCATACCAAAAAAAATTCGCTTCTTCTGTGTTATTGCTAATTGCTACGATTGTTAATTTATTCGGCAGTTAAATTGTTATTTATTGGTCAAAAAAAAAAAAAAATTACTACCCGCCTGCGTGTCTCATTATAACACTTTGTGAATTTTGACAATTGAATCAGCCCTCCTCCACTGTAAATTTTTGGAACAGCTACTGACCTTAATGACCGTCATAATTACCAGTATCGAACCCTTTCAATTCTATCTCAAATACTCGAAATACAGGAATTTTATTGATTCAATCCAAAAAAACCACGTTTGAATTTTTGTCGCAAGTATTTAATGCTTAAATAAATAGTTAATTTACCGATATCGTTAACAGAAAAAAAAAAAAAAAAAAAAAAAACCCCAAAAGACTTTGTCTAAGTTTAGAGTTCCCTGTAACGTAATCAGGCGCGACCAATGTATTGTTGTTAACTTTGTTAACTTTTCCAAATTCGCCACACATCGAGGTATGAAACCTTTATCCCTTTTTCTCATGTATGAGCCACCGATGGACCACGCCTAAGCGGCGGCGTGATCCATATCAGTTGGCTCTAACTTGCCAGGTTTTCTTGACCACAACATTTTGGTCTGATTGAATTTAAGCGTTTTTATGGTTTTCCTCCCCCTCCGTAAGATTTGGTGACAGTTTTGGCTTTTTATACCGTTGGGTACCTACAATAGGATTAGGGCTGGCCAAAACCGTTTTCTTGTTGATTTCGAATCAGTGCGAATCACTAATTCCATGAAAATAGCTAATATACACCATTTTTTTTATAGTTTTAACTGATCGTCCGCATAATACTACTTATAGTTTTTTTTGTAAATTTTCAATCAATTCAGTACTATACTCAGTGTCTAAGGGCAAGTGTCCTAGGGCAACAATTTTCCTATTTTATGACGTACAAAAAATATACATCGGATTTGTTCTTATTTGAACAAAATTCGATTTGCATTTTTCTCGATTAAAACAAAAAAAAAAAAAAATAAAAAAAAAAAAAAAAAAAACAAATTTCTTGTTTTTTGCTAAGCAATTTTTTATTCTTCATTGAACGAATTCACTATTTATATTTCGAATAAATAAATTGTGCTTCGAATCGATTTCGAATCACCGAATGTAATTGAGTGAACCAGCAGCCCGAAGCGTACAAATTGAGTATAGCAGCAATCAAATTCGTTGTGCTTAATTAGAACTCGCTCTGTGTAAGTTTGCACAAGAGATTATGTTTACACTTGAAGTTTTTTACAAACAATTATATTCGAGAAGAGCTCACTCGGCGGCCGCGATCCTATCAATGTCTCTTACTTGGTTATATATTCTCCTCAGGCACAAATCTTAGTATAAAATTGAGTTTTGCGATTTTTTACAAAAAAAACGGTTGTTAGATACAATTAAGATTTTTAGGTCGAGTTTGAGCCGGTTTTAAGTGATTGATGTATAAATTTTTGGACAAGACGATAGGTTTTGCAGAATGCATGGATTGCATGCAACGGAGAAGTTAACAAATTTAGGACAGGAATTCATTTGAAATCTGCGGGAGAGGGAAAAGATACGACGCTGAGAATACGATGGAGTAATACGGCTTAACCATTATGGCGGAACTAACCACAAACTATTCACGTTCAGACAAAAACCACGTTACAAATCCGGGGCGAAGGGTTTTTCGTTCGGCTCAACCAACAACATTTTTACTCTTTTACTTTATAACTCTTTTTTTGACCCTTTATTTTTTAATTTTAACTCTTTTTCCCCTGTCGCGTGGGCTTGGTTTCTTTCTTCACATACATTAATATATTTTAAAAATCTTAAGTTTCACGGTTAATATGATAAAAAAAGTTCGGCTCTTAATTGAATTTTTATCAAATTGATTTTAATCGAGTTTAGAATACAGTTTCCTTTCTGGTCATATATATTGCTGTAGGGTCTTTGCCCCCCCCCATGCGTGGCCGTTAGTAAGAGGTCCCTTTTCATGGCACTCCTTCTAGGCACTGCTCCCGGGCCTTGCTTAGAGTTGATTTCCCAATGAAAAAATAAAAATACAAGGGGCTGAAACAAAGTAATTGTTTTTTCAGCAATTTATATTCAAGTAAGTGTTTTACTGATGGTTTCGCGACGACGAGGCGCGATCCTTCAGTGTATCATGCCGTGACAAAAATAAAAATTCTAGTGGTAAATGGAGAAATTGACATCAGATATTTCTAAGTTTATGATTTAATTTCGTTACAATATTAATTGAGAAAGAACTTGAAACCTAGATACCTTATTCATTGTGAACTCACGCTGTACATTCCCCGAGGGCTTTATTGTGTCACAAGGTATTGAGGTTTATGACAATCACTAATAAAAGGTTGTCATCTTCCGACACTTGTAAAAAACAGTTCATAATTCAACTTGAAAATTTCAAAACCAACGCACGAAATGGATAAATAGTCGCAAGGTCTAATTGGTCATTGAGTCCTAATGGTCTTTGATGGATTGTACACCACGGTTCCATCCTACGCTTCAATGTCTTCGTAATCAAAAATTGCATTTCCCGAGTAATAAGAGTGCAAAGCATTCATCAATGATTATCTCCAAAAAACGGATCTTTTTAATGTGTGGGATTTCGAATTATTTGTTGAGAGGGAATTTGGGTGATTAGAGGAACCAATTAACCGCCATTCAGTGGCGCATTTGTGACAATGATAAAAGTAGCAAATTGTGAGTAAAAAATGACGGACGTCAAATATGACGCCATAAAGGGAGCGGCCAAGCCCAACAAAAAAAAAGCTGAAAATAATTTAGTTTCTCTTTATAGCATATCAGAGTCGCAACAACCACATTGAAGGAAGGAAGGGGTTTCCAATCATATTAAACAAGCAGAGTACAAACAACAATACTGTAACAAAAGTACAGTAACAGTAAATTTACTTGGTCGTTCACAGTAATACCCTATTTCCAATTCCATTCCAAGTTAATCAGAACGCCATGTAGCTGATTTTTATGCCAATTATGGGTGTTGGTGAACTGCAACTTAGCGGGTTGCGTTACATCTATCACCTCATAATTGGACAAGAAAAGTCAATTTTGAATTTTTCCAATACCGCCAGTATAATAACTGTCAAAGACCAGTGATTTATGCATTTTTTGTTACAGTTGGTATATCGGGAACGCCTTTGCGTTGCTGTTGTTGCGAGCGCATTTGGCCTTATAGTGATTCACATATTAAGGCATTGGTTTTGCAGTGGCTGGTATGTTCAACTCGTTCAAGAAGCACATCGATGTTGAGCCCATTCATGTGGCGCGGTCAAAAGATCGACTATTTAACCTTAATCTATCAAGGCGATATGAACGCGTTTGAACCGGCTGTCCACTTATGCTGTCTGGAATATCATATTATGCTCCGCACAGGATGTGGTGGATGTCGTGAACATGTTTGGAGTTATTGTATTATTTATTGTTATTTGTAGGCGAACTGCATTTTGATACGAAAATGTCGGAGGTATACTCATATATTGTGACAAAAGTTAAGTAAATTTAATAACAATTTACAGTTATTGTATATTTTGAAACCGTCATGTGTATGTGCGACGCGTTTCATCAACAATCCATAATTGGCTGAAAAATTCTATTTTATTGTTTTGTATCAATATAAGTGGTATCTGCCCTGGGTGGAACCGAGGATTCATCACCACATTTGATTCCTTAGGGCAGCACTTATACCTGAACTAGTAGTGAGTGGTATCTGCCCTGGGCAAAATCGAAAGTTTTTTACCGCATTTTAAAAACCTCCAATAAGTAAATATAACTGAACTGACATTAAGTTGTATCTGCCCTGGGCAAAACCGTGAATACCGCATTTTGAAACCTCTAAGCGACAATTTAACCTGTAAACAGTTGTATTCTGTGCTATCGTTCTATTATTTCACACAAAGCAGTCATTAATAGTTTTACTTTGTCAAGCATGGGCCACTGATGGACCGCGCCCTCATGGCGCGATCCATCAGTGCCCATGCTTGGCAAAATCAATTTTACAAAATTTTTCCGAGTGAGGTCGTAACTGGTAATTTGTACTTAACATCCTGTACGACACTGCTTATTAACATTTAATTTCTTCGGACTAATTGGACTTAATTAGTCGCTCGAAGCTTTTGGGAGGCGCCAGTGTTAAGTTTATTTATTTATGAGGAACTTGTTTTGTGCGATACCCATATGCGTGGTGTGAATAAGAAAAAATAGGGAAGGGTCGAAATTTTTATGGGTAATTATGACGTCATCATTAGATCTGTCTAAAATATTCGATTTGATTCGAAATATTCGAATCATAAATTATTCGATTCGATTTCTGCAACGATTCGAAATCAACAAAATGATAATTTTAATTTTTTTTTATAAAAAAGTGGGAATTTTCATGTAAATTATAAGTTGTTGAAAAGATGTCTGGCTTGTTCATTATATGACTTCTGGTTCGACTATTCGATTCGATCGAATCGATTTATTCGAACCAATCGTGGATCATCCATAGGAACTAGAACTTGTTAAATGAAGGTTAGGATTTGTTCGGATTTTCATTTTTAACGAAGAAATCGATTTTGGTCAAATTTTACCCAGATTCAATATATTTTTTTGTTAAATATGGAAAAAGTTGCCTTAGTGTGAATCGAAAATACGCTATAAAATACAAATTTCTTCGCTTTTGGGATGGAGACAAGTTATAATAGAAAGTAATGGGATATTTTTATTTACATCAAATTATTGATCCAAAAAATATTATTCGAATTTAATATGATTTGGTTTTGCCCAGCCCTACTCCTAATTTTTTGTCTGCACATAACCAACGTCGCCGACACGTAGTACATCTGTGTTCTGTGCTTCACACAAAAAAATCACTGGGTCAACGCCTGTTTCACTTTTTACAACCAACGAGATGCTTCACTGATAAAACGGCCTTTAATGGTTCTCATCAGAGTTCAAGTGCTTTTCGTCGGGCATCTCCACTCAACTTTACTGAACAAATATATCAAGCATGAGTTACATATTGTTTGCAACAATCGATCATTTTAATGTTAATAATTCCGACCGTGTGCAGTTAGTGGTATCTGCCCTGGGCAAGGGTCAAGCTACATTTTGCTCCGCATTGTTCAACAATCTGACCATCTGCAGTTTGTGTTATCTGCCCTATACGTTTGACGTTTTTTTCCTACGATCCGAATTTTGTTTTGATATTTTTCTAATTTTGAATTTGTTTTTTTTGAGTTCACTGTTTGTTGCGTCGACCCTTTTCCGTTTAGAGTGCAATTGCTGATACTACATCTTGTAGTAGCTTTTTGCTATTGAATGGGCGTTATTGGTTCCTTTTTAGCAGTGCTTCAATACTCGCTTCAGAGTGAATTTTATTTAAATAAAAAAAATTTGTGTTTCGTTCTATGTATTCTGCATTAACGACAATCGGCAACGCTATCCCTCCTATCGCTCAGGTAGGATATCACGAACCCACATGTATTTCCAATTTCAAAGCTTGGTATCACCTTCGTCATTCCGGTCATGGGCTGTAGTTCAGCTTCCATTTCTTTCTTCAATAAGATACTTTCTCGGCCTAAAAGATATATGAATTAAAAATAGCTATTACTGCGAAATCCCATTGTCTTTTCTGCATCTTTTTCATAGTACCTTTACAAGTACTTTTTACCGTCAACATTTCAATACCGCACAAAGCACTCCACCCTCGGGCAATAAACGATTACCTAAATTTTGTCAAGCATGAGCCACAGATGGGCCGCGCCTTCACGGCGCGATTCATCTGTGGAACATGCTTGACAGAACACTACAGCCTCGGGCGATGGGAGATATTTCTGATACAAATTGATACATTAATTCTACGATATTACAACCTGTGCGACGCAATTGTAAGGTCATTGCCTTACAGGGCGTATTTAGCAAAGTAATTGTTCAATGAACAACTGGGAGTTGGGATGTTTTTTCTAAAAAGTAGAGGGCAGAAGCACCTGATAGCTATTTGGAAAATTTTATTTCAATTTTGAAAAATGTTTGCCGCTGTAATGGATGTTCAGCTGAAGTTCATTTCCAATGTAGCAGGGGAAATTTTAGTCCTGTTGGTACGGACCTTGGGATAGCTCTAACGTATTTCCTGCATGTTGTACGAGACGACTAAAAGGAAGCAAATAAGGGGTAGATGGCTTACCATTGTCTAGGCCAGATACCACTCTCTGCACTATACCATGGCGGCTGAATTTCGTTTAGTAGGTTTTCAGTTAGAGTGCAGTTGCGGGTGCTACATCCCTTAGTAGTTCTTTGCTATTGCGTGGTCGTCCGATGGTCGCTTTTAGGAGTTGCTTCCGGCCTTGCTCGGAGTTTATTTTAATGAAAAAAATCTTCGGGACGTATTATTCAATAATTCACATTCGTTATTTCGTCCAGCAGAAATTGTCATTAAGATGCGGGTCTAACTGTGACTCAAACTAAATCTAATAAAAAATTAATTAAGATAAAATTTGTCCAAATAGCAGCGATAATTCTCGAACTTTGTATTTTTGCATTACTATTAACTAATGGTGCAGGTCGTTCTATGCCTCCCTTTGTTTTCAAAAAACAGGCATGCTTTTGTTAGGTGTATGTTATTATACACTGTAACAAAAGATAACAGTATTTTGTACTAGTTTTTGACTGTAATTCATATTTGGCCCAGGTTAAATAATGCCATGATGGTGATATGTATGCCAATTGCCGGGCTGTTGATGGATCGCCCATATTTGGACGGAAAAAGTCCATTTTAAATATTTTTTCAATACCGCCCGTTTTAAGATTCCGGTCACAAGGACCAAGTGATTTTGTTGCATTTTTTTGTCACAGCGTTACTAGGCTTCTTTAAAATTGTTTGCTTGCCAAGTTGTTTAATCTGGGGAGGGCCCAAGCATACTCTAATACTTTTTAAACTTTGGATTTCATCACCCAATATCGCTTTCCACCATTGTATTGACCTAAATGACGTTAAAACTCGTGTCAAATAAATATAATTTTAAGGATTGAAAATTCTTTAATCTTCTTTTCATTCCCCTGCCGTTTTTTGAGAAATTATTTCCCTTCAACTCCCAATATGCCCCCCCATCATTTGGACCCCCGCCCGCCGTCCAATAAACAGATCCCTTCACCTGTTCGCTTTAAGCAAAGGCGGAAAACATCCCATACAAAAATCAATCTAGCATGGTAAAGTACATTTGATGTGTAAATCTCTGCCCTGGAGCGATTCTAAAACCATCTACCACTATCTTTGCTTCCTCTTATTCGTCCACTTAGGGCACAGAATGGCACCAGTGGTTAACTTGTTTAATACCTAGGGCTTCGATTCTCCGGCGAGAATAGCTTCGTTGAATCCCAGACTCGGCAACCTCAACTAAAGGTATAATAATTTGGGGGGGGGGGGTTTTAGCGAGCCGAACAAGGAAGATAAATATCTAACCCTGTTTCGGTCTATTTATGTAGGCGACTGGTACAGGGGACTTAATCAAGGCGTTTCCACTGAAATAAGGTGGCCATAGGAAAAAAAGTACCATCATCAGATTTAAGTTATTCGTAATTAGCAGGTGGAAAGGATTAGCAATAACCATTCGAATCGGGAAACAGATTGTTTATAGAGATGATTCTCCTTAAAAAAGAGGGAATTACCGAAGCCAGTGAAACCATTTATAACCGCCGATTTAATAAATCAACTATGAAATTTCATGGACCTAATACATCGAGATCGTCTCAATTAATTCAGTAATTTATCTTCATAAAACGACAATGGAGATATTTATTATGAAGGCAGAATTTCAATCTTGCCAAGCATCGTAGCCACAAGATGGGACCCCGTCTTTCAAGGGCGCGATCCATCTGAGGCTCATGATTGAACAATAATAAAATGTAAGCGTCCATATTATCTTGCTGTTTTAATACGTATTTGAATTCGTGACGCATGGATATTTGATGAAAGGGCTTGGAGTGGTTTGTTTTTACAGAGTCGTTTGAATACTTACAAGCTGTGAGAAGGAGGATCTTATGCCACAGGTTTAAACGCCACCAGAGTTGGTGTAGCTAGGGATGGGCCAATTCGATTCGGTAAATAGGAATCGATTCGATGCCAGATTTGGTTTCGAATCAGTCCGTGAATCGTTCATAAATGAAAACTAGGAATTTTCCATTTTTAACGACGAAATGGCAATCGAATTTGGGTCCAAATTTGAAAATCGATTGCCCGTTAGTGGTCAATTGAAAATACACTACGAGATATCAATTTCTTCAATTTCACAAATGTGGACATGTTATAAATAGGAAAAATTGGGAAAAAATTTGTATTTACCATTAGAATTCAGTAATCCGATCCGACAGATTCGAATTTTCAAATGGATTCTGTTTTTCGCATTCCCTACTTTTGACTTATAAGACCAAAATTCAATGATCTGTTTCCCCACGGTTCCTAGGACTGTAGTTTTCGGTCGCATCCATTTCCTGTATGTAAAGCTTAGTGTGCGACATTGATAATGCAGTGAGTTATAAAAGAAAAGAAAGGCAAAACTCGAACCGTATTAGGAACCAAGTGTTAATCTCCCCTAATAAATGATCTTACATGTTTCGTGCGATTGATGCATTGCCTTGTAGGTGCGGGCGTTAGTATAGTCCTAACATGTATCATGCGTGTCGCAAGAGGGCGACTCAAAGATAAAGCAAAGAAGTAGTAGATGGTTTAAACCCTCACCCATGGGAGTTACCACTCACTGCAACTTACCTTGGCGGTTCAGTTTCTGTTTGGAATGGTTTCCACTTAAAGTGCAGTTGCTGATACTAAAGCCTCTCCTGCTATTAAGTGGCCGCTAGTTAGTTTCCTTTTAGGATCTGCTACCAGACGCATGCTCAGAGTGAATTTTCTATGAAAAACAGAATTGGTCGAGTTGTTCTATACAGGTATATTATCCTTCGACGTAGGGCTGCGGCAAAACCGAATCATTTCAATAGGAATCTGATTACGACTGATTTTTTTCGAATCGAATCAAATCTCTGACTTTATAAAAATAACAAATATCTCATTTTTACTAATATAGTCTACATTACCCCCAAATGCAGGTCAAAATTAAAACTTTTTATCATTAAACTGCCTTAGAAGCGATGTATTTTCATTTTAATGACAAAATGCAATCGACCTTTGGTTAAAAATTGACCAAAATCGGATTAAATTTTTGTCTTTAAAAATAGAAGGCATTTAGCATGATTTTGTTCCTATGAACACGATTCAACAATTGATTCTAATAATCTGAACTTCGAATCGATTCGAATCACCGAATCGAATTGCCCAGCCCTACATTTGACAAATTGGGTACGTGAGGGCCCGTTAGTTCGTTTCTTCTCCGTCGATTACTCGATTCCATCCTGTGGTTCATACTTGACTTATTTAAGTTGACTATTTGAAACGTTCCTAGTGGAATGGCTTGTCACAGATATTTACTTAGATTTGGTGTGTTTACTTCAGTTCATCGTGGCTGATTTGAGTCCACACACAGCGTTTTTGATAATATGAGTACAATATCGGACGATGTTGAGATCTGTTTGATAGTTTTTCTATCGAAAGGAGGTGTGGAGGAAAGGTTATGGTATTGCTCCTTGGAAAGGCATATTTTTTGTGATTTAACAAGGATTTTGGAATTTTCAAAGAATATTCGCTTTTAAGTAATGTTATTTTTGTATTTTATTTTAGTCTTTTAATTGACATGTAATTCCAAGGGCAAGGGCTTACAGGGAGACGAATCAAAACTTGAAAAAACTCCTGTAATCCACTCAAGTGCAAAAAGATCTATACGAAAGGCAGGAATAAGGAACTAAGTAACCCTCATCCCGTATAGATGTGTATTGACGTGATTTTTTTGAAGCACATTGTAGATTCAAAACCGATCAAGAAAGCAGCCAAGAGGCAGAGAAATCCTAAGTTTAGTTTCCAAAGTTAAACGTTGAAGAAACATAATGAGCCAGTTTAGAGAGGCAGTGAGCTTTATAAAATGTGGCCTGCAGTTGCCGCTTGTTGGCGGAAACATTTTATATTGTTCTACACAAAATGGAACGAGATCAGTTCCCATACTTGCTCTGGACTACGTCCCCTTAGAACTTGGACATTCGTCAGATTTGTATTAAACTACATGTAACAATCGGAACCGCACTGTTATGTGGGTAAAAAATTTTACGCTTTTGTTAGAACTTATAGTTGAAGAATTCATCGTTAAAATATTCATAAATGAATAAAAAGATAAAAAGGTCAAAGACTGAAATTTGTCCATCTGGAATGCGCAAAAACTTTTTGGTAGCATTGGCATTGGAGTTAAAATGTCGTTGGTTGTTACTAAGCAGTGTAATTCCATCTATTTTGGTGGATCCGGTCTTATCGAAGTCACTTCAACCCTATTTCCACTCCTATATTTTATAAAAAATGATGATAAGTAATTGAAAACGTTTGCTCAAAGCGTGTTCGTAGCACATTTACCGACGGAGCTAATCCGACAAGCAATACCATGGCAAATGAACAACTTCCTCGAGGAAATTATTGGCTGATTTGCTTGTTTTCCGATCAGAAGATACCCTGCTGCTTATATTTTTGTCAAGCATGGGTCACTGAAGGATCGCACCGTCGAGGCAGAGTTCCATCTGGTGCGCAATACTTGACAACAAAAAAAATTGTCTACGTTGCAGATTGTAAGTTTTCGTTATTCCCACGCACTCAGCGTTTTATCGCACAAAAATAGTTGTCTTTACACGAGTGGGACTCAACTGAGCTGGCAAGGGACTTTCTGCGGTATAATTGGCAGCGCGGTGCTAATCGTGCCATTCAGTAAGATATGCATGCCTTTCATGTCCCAAAAATGTTTTGCCGTGCCAATGCGAGCAGTGATTATTGCTCTTAATTTAAGCGTTTTAGTTTGTTTTAGACAATAAATTCCAATTTTTAAAAATATTTCGACCCATTTGTAGCGGTGAGTTCAATGGTTCAAAAGCACTTCCTAGTATATAATTATTGCAAGTATTGCTTTTGGCAGACAATAGGAATTGTTTTGAAACAATATACGCACCAAATTATTTTACTCCGTATATTTAGTATATCTTTTTTCCTCTTTCTTTATTTTCTAAATTTTTTCAAAATCGAAAGACTTCTCGTTGTGGTTCACTAGGCACCAGTGAACTACCGTGAACACGTCGTCACTTATCCGTCGTCGTTTGCGACGAAGTGCACTTCCGGTCTGTTGCTAGCTGCATTCTGCCCACCTGGCGGGCCGGTGGGAGATCATTTAACGAATTTTTATAGGCCCTGGTGTATCGCTCCTAGTTGGCATGGTCCCCCTATCCTGCAGTACATGGCCTTAACATAATAATTTTTGTGCTTGATCGCAAGATAAACAGTGTCTGGTTGCAATTTCTCATATCCCAGTATCCAAATCGACCTAATACACACCCCTGTCTGCTCCAGAAGGAAAGCCGTTTCAGGCGGTTAGCAGGTCAGGTAGCTTGGGTTGATGAATGTGATATGCAGAAAGGACTAGTGTCGGTTTTGTCAAGTATGCGTTGCTGGCTGTGTGTTATTTAGTTCCTTTAGTCCTAGAACGCATTACTTAGAAGTTATATATTTTGAAGTGAGGGAGTTTAATTCCGTTATATAGCCTGCATATTAGCATCAAAAGGGAAAAGTTGTTGGAGAAAAATTATGTTTGCAAAACAAAACTAGCCGGAGAAGCCAGAAATGTAATCACAACCCAAAATTAGATTTATGATTATTTCGAACATTTATAAAAGTGGAGAAAACTTTGGGCTTATAACCTGTATTCTGTATTATGTACTAAAATGATGTTGTAAAAGTTAAGTGCTATGATTTTTTGCATGAATCTACAAAGCAGTTAAATTTCAACTTGAAAAGTTTCTATTATTAATTTTTTTGTTTTCAGACAATTACAGAGAATATTGTATAGATTATATTGGTTAATTAAATATATTTGTTAACAAACACTGGACACATATCATATTTCAAACTTAGACAATATTTGGATCTGACACCATGTCATCTCGCGATGGAACTACTGTATCACTGACACCTCGCGAGCAACGAAGAGAGGAGAGGAAAGCGTCGAAGGTTTGCAAAAATTTTTGTTGAATATAATTAGTGATTACTAGGAATTAAAGAATTTCGGTTTAATATGTAATATATATATATTCATATAGTATATTATATATTTTAAATAAGCAAACAGATCTTTTTTTTAAAAATTAAAACATCAGATTTTACGTCTATTTTCTGGAATGCATACTTTTCAAATATATTGTTTTTAAATCACTGGAAAAACTGAATAGAATGAATCATGATTGGCAAATCGCTGATTGAATAGTTTGGGCAGCCCTACTCGCAACTACGAGGAAAGTATGTATGTATTTATTTCTCCTTTTAGCATGAATGATAACAGTAGAGAATATACATTCTTATATAAAAGGTCAGAGAGTACGCACAAGACCGCATGGGTCTAAAACAGTGTGCGGTATAGGCCCTTTAATCAAAAAAAAAAAATGAAAGGAAAATAAAAAAAGGAAACGGACGTGTGATAGAAGATAAATAATATAACATGGACAGACAACAATCGATTATTTTTTCCCACCACTCTTTAGAGTGGATCACCCTGTCCAAGGCGCTGTAACAGCAGCCACTTATAGACGGACAGGGTTACAATTGCTGGAAAGATATGATCTTTTCCTGTTCGGCACAGCCTGACCAAGTTAGTGCACCCTGGGTTGAGGGGTGGGCATGGATAAGCGAGTCGGACTCGCCGTGAGTTGAACCCGAGATCATCAACCTGCGATGCAAACATGTTTAACCACTAGGCCATCGCGGCCACAAATGCCCATTTCAAGTACATAATGTCATACAAAAACACAGTACCAACAACTGCCATCTAAGCCGACTCTGAATAATCGAGTAAAATGTCTCGAAAACTGATGTTACTATTTTCTTATTGCAGAAATGCCCAGGAAACAGCTAAGCAACCCAATCAGCAGAAAAGAAAAAGACAAAACTCCTGGTAAAGATTCAGAAAAGAAAAAGAAAACAGGTTCGTGAAAATTTTTGTCATATAGTTTCCTAACAATTATGTTGGTTCTGTTCATTTGGTTCAGTTACTCTGTAACCGAGACCTTGTCAAGAGAAACGTTAGTTAATCAGCTGTGATCTTTCTCATGATGTCACTCTTGCTAGAAGATTAACAAAATGTTCTTGAGTATCTGGTGACAACAAAACTGTACAAAAAGGTTCAAAATCATCAATACTGCTATGAAATAGCAGTATTGATGGATTTGAAGCATTTTGTCACTCAAAGAAAATATATAAACACTCCAGACACCTGGAAAAAACAAGATTCTGGCACTTCGGTTCTTGCCATCACCTAGGGATGATATAACTCTTTTCTTTACTATACTTGTTCAGTTTTGCTTGAGATGTTTTCCGCTTAGAGTGCGATCGCTGTTGCAGTGGCTACATCTTGTAATAGCCCTGTCCCTTTAAGTGGTCATTAGTTGACTCCATTTGGACTCCCATTCTGGTTTTGCTTGGAGAGAACTCTAATAAAAAAAGCAAAGGAAAACCTGGAAAAGTTCAAATGTACTGACATATTATCTTAGTCACAGCCCGACAGTAATTTTGCTGTTTACCGATATATCGGCCAATCACAAAAGTGGCCAATAATATTGATGAACCGAAATCCACCTATGAAAATGCACAATTTTTTTAAAATTTCGGTTTTTTGTTCAAATGGCAAAATTGCGCAATATTTTTCGCTTTGTCCTGGGGAAATCACCAGCAGATGTTATTTGCATGAGATGAAATTCGATTCCCTCACAAAAAACTTGCCTGGTAACGCATCAAAATGTTAGAAATATGGGAGATTTTCCAATGAGTTCCACGTAAGATAAAGTATTGATTATCGGTGGTCGAAAATGTCAAAATATCGGTATCGATATCGGTTGCAAAAATGTGATATCGTTCAGACTCTAATCTCAGTTAGTCATGTGGATAAGTCTTATTCTTGGCTTTCCTCTCCTGCAAGATAAAAACTTACATTTTATCCTATGCTTAGTGATTGCATTGTTTTCTTTGGACTCGTAAATCGTTCTTTTTTTTATTAAATTTAGTTAATTTCCGAGTTTAAAATAAAAATATTTGATTGAATATGGAGATTGAATAATATTCCTTGATCCAGTCTCATTAAATTGATCCGGTTATCAGGTTTCAACACAATGTAACACAAGTCTCTTTAAATGTCCGGATATTGATTTAAATTGTATTGTACAAATGCTCACTTATGTAAATTGGGTTTAATTTTGTTGGAGGGGAAAGATTAGAAGACAGATTAACAGTACAATCACCTCCCGTGCACATACTGGTTCTGAGTAGGAGCGGCGAAAATCGAATGTTTTTTTATTCCAGAATTGAATGGGATAATTTTCTCAAATCGAATCGATTATTTGAATCGTAATTCGGATTTTTTCATTTATGAAAAAAATTTTAAAGTTATCATTTTGCATAAATTTAATCAAATAACTTATGAATTGAATATTCTGAATCAGATATACGTTGGACAGCCCCAGTTCTGAGCAGTGTCATTTCTTGTTATTGTCCTTTTGATGGAAGCCATCTCATCTGGATATCAGAACAGCTAATATTCTACTACTCAGCCCAACATCATTGCCGTTAATTTATGTTTTTAAACAAGGTTGCTTTTATTGGATGTGACCTGATACGGCTAAACAACACAGAATCTTATTCCACATATTACGAGATTTATCTAGCTTCGTCAGATATTGTGGTTATTTTACTTAGGAATACCTGACGCAGCTAGACTATGCTCTAGCAAAAGATTGGTGAATAAATCTTGTAAAATTGGAATAAGATTCTGAGTGGATCACCCTGCCCAAGGCCAAGTAACAGTGGCCACTTATAGAGGGACGAGGTTACATTTGCTGGAAAGATATGATTTTTTCCTGTTCGGTTTAGCCTACCCAAGTTATTACGCTCTGGGTTGAGTGGTGGGCATGGATTAACGAGCCGGGCCGGGACTCGAACTCCAGATCTTCAACCTCCGATGCCGACATGTTTAACCACTAAGGCTAGTGACCAGGCCATCGCGCCACACTGACTAATCTCAGCAAGAGAAGTGGAGAAGATAGATAGTTCGTTGCACGACACCCGATGTATCTCTTGATCAGCTTTGTTTTAAAATTTAAACTCATGTCTTCATATTTCAGATTTCTCTGCTTCCAATGGCAGTTCGAGTGCGCACAAGAAGCCACCTAGTGGAGCAAAGCGAGTTCCAACGTATGATAAAGTGAATATTATCGAGAAAACTCCAAAGTTTGAATCAACAGAGAAAGAAAATAAAGGAAAACCAGCAAAAGAAGGTAAAGTTATAAATTACATCAAAAACATGATTTTGCC
>CAVMBJ020000001.1:1151060-1171720 GCA_963675895.2 Styela plicata
TAAAGACCAATAGAAAACTAAAAGCAAAGTTTTTTCGTAGTTTCTTTCTGCTCTTTCTTAATCTGAAGAATACATCAAAAGTAAAGGTCGCATTTACATTTTAAAAAGTAGCCTACATAAAATCAACTAAGAAAAACAAACAGTTTAAAAACTAACTAATTTTTCTCTATGAGTTTGATTCAGAGTCGCTGTCAATATGAACTCTCACTGTGGAAAAACATTAGACTTCGATATTATATATGTGGATTCTGGCTGTCTGTTGGACATTCAGAAAAATTTAATGAAAATCCGGTTGGGAGTTTTTAGCTTATATTGTGAATACTGCAGTTAAAAAAATTGTCACTTTTACACTCTTGAAAAATACGCTATCTCAAATTAAACATTTCTGGATTTTTTTTTCAAAAAATTGCCTTTTTGGCAAAACAGATAAATGTTTTGAATTATATTTATAGATTTTATTTGCCTGCATATTGTGGTAAGACTGTAAAATCTTCAAAATTTTTGGAAGGTTTTCAGAGTTAGCAAATAGTCTGATGAGCATATCCTTTCCTTAAAATTTACAATATTTCTTATTGTTCTAGGGCGTCTTCGCTTATATTTTTCAATCATTTTTACTAACTACCTAAAGACCAATAGAAAACTAAAAGCAAAGTTTTTTTTAGTAGTTTCTTTTCTGCTCTTTCTTAAACTGAAGAATACATCAAAAGTAAGGGTCGCATTTACATTCTAAAAAGTAGCCTACTTAAAAAACAACTAAGAAAAACAGAACAGTTTAAAAAACTAACTAATTTTTTCTCTAAGAGTTTGATTCAGAGTCGCCGTCAATATGAACACTCACAGTAGAAAAAACATTAGACTTCGATAATTATATATGTGGATTCTAACCGTCTGAATGTTGTGGTAATTCACGCAAAAATCTTCGAAATTCGGGAAGGTTTTCGGAGTTAACTTAAAAATAGTTGGGTTAGCATAAAATATTTCTTTAATTATCGAAATTGTTGAATTTTGTTGAGGTTCCTTGACTTGAATATTAGTACAGTGCTTGCTGATTGTTATAAACTTGCGGACATTCAGAAAAATTGAATGAAAATCCGGTTGGGAGTTATAGCTTATATTGTGAATATTGCAGTTAAAAAAATTGTCACTTTTACACTCTTGAAAAATACGCTATCTCAAATCTGTTAGACAAATTAAACATTTCTGAATTTTTTTCCAAAAATTCACTTTTTGGCAAAACAGATAAATGTTTTGAATTATATTTATAGATTTTATTTGCCTGCATATTGTGGTAAGACTGTAACATCTTCAAAATTTTGGAAGGTTTTCAGAGTTAGCTTGCAAATAGTCTGATAAGCATATCCTTTCCTTAATATGTACAATATTTCCCATTGTTCCAGGGCGTCTTTGCTTAAATTTTGCAACCAATTTAACTAACTACCTAAAGACCAATAGAAATCTGAAAGCAAAGTTTTTTAGTAGTTTCTTTCTGCTGTTTCTTAATCTGAAGAATGCATCAAAAGTAAAGGTCGCATTTACATTCTAAAGAGTAGCCTACTTAAAATCAACTAAGACAAACACAACAGTTTAAAAACTAACTAATTTTTCTCTAAGAGTTTGATTCAGAGTCGCTGTCAATATGAACACTCACAGTAGAAAAGACATTAGACTTCGATAATTATATATGTGGATTCTAACTATCTGAATGTTGTGGTAATTCACGCAAAAATCTTCGAAATTCGGGAAGGTTTTCGGAGTTAACTTAAAAATAGTTGGGTTAGCATAAAATATTTCTTTAATTATCGATATTGTTGAATTTTGTTGAAGTTCCTTGACTTGAATATTAGTACAGTGCTTGCTGATTGTTATAAACTTGCGGACATCCAGAAAAATTTAATGAAAATCCGGTTGGGAGTTATAGCTTATATTGTGAATATTGCAGTTAAAAATATTGTCACTTTTACACTCTTGAAAAATACGCTATCTCAAACCTCTTAGACAAATTAAACATTTCTGGATTTTTTTTCAAAAATTGCCTTTTTGGCAAAACAGATAAATGTTTTGAATTACATTTATAGATTTTATTTGCCTGCATATTGTGGTAAGACTGTAAAATCTTCAAAATTTTGGAAGGTTTTCAGAGTTAGCAAATAGTCTGATGAGCATATCCTTTCCTTAAAATTTACAATATTTCTTATTGTTCTAGGGCGTCTTCGCTTATATTTTTTAACCAATTTTACTAACTACCTAAAGACCAATAGGAAACTAAAAGCAAAGTTTTTTAGTAGTTTCTTTCTGCTCTTTCTTAATCTGAAGAATACATCAAAAGTAAAGATCGCATTTACATTCTAAAAAGTAGCCTACTTAAAATCAACAAAGAAAAACAAACAGCCTTAAAATTTACAATATTTCTTATTGTTCTAGGGCGTCTTCGCTTATATTTTTCAACCAATTTTACTAACTACCTAAAGACCAATAGGAAACTAAAAGCAAAGTTTTTTAGTAGTTTCTTTCTGCTCTTTCTTAATCTGAAGAATACATCAAAAGTAAAGGTCGCATTTACATTCTAAAAAGTAGCCTACTTAAAATCAGCTAAGAAAAACAAACAGTTTAAAAACTAACTAATTTTTCTCTATGAGTTTGATTCAGAGTCGCTGTCAATATGAACTCTCACTGTAGAAAAACATTAGACTTCGATATTATATATATGTGGATTCTGACTGTCTGTTGGACATTCAGAAAAATTTAATGAAAATCCGGTTGGGAGTTTTAGCTTATATTGTGTGAATACTGCAGTTAAAAAAATTGTCACTTTTACACTCTTGAAAAATACGCTATCTCAAATCTGTTAGAAAAATTAAGCATTTCTGGATTTTTTTTCAAAAAATTGCCTTTTTGGCAAAACAGATAAATGTTTTGAATTATATTTATAGATTTTATTTGCCTGCATATTGTGGTAAGACTGTAAAATCTTCAAAATTTTGGAAGGTTTTCAGAGTTAGCAAATAGTCTGATGAGCATATCCTTTCCTTAAAATTTACAACATTTCTTATTGTTCTAGGGCGTCTTCGCTTATATTTTTCAACCAATTTTACTAACTACCTAAATTCCAATAGAAAACTAAAAGCAAAGTTTTTTAGTAGTTTCTTTCTGCTCTTTCTTAATCTGAAGAATACATTAAAAGTAAAGGTCGCATTTTACATTCTAAAAAGTAGCCTACTTAAAATCAACTGAGACAAACAGAACAGTTTAAAAACTAACTAATTTTTCTCTAAGAGTTTGATTCAGAGTCGCTGTCAATATGAACACTCACAGTAGAAAAAACATTAGACTTCGATAATTATATATGTGGATTCTAACTGTCTGAATGTTGTGGTAATTCACGCAAAAATCTTGTCAATATGAACACTCACAGTAGAAAAAACATTAGACTTCGATAATTATATATGTGGATTCTAACTGTCTGAATGTTGTGGTAATTCACGCAAAAATCTTCGAAATTCGGGAAGGTTTTCGGAGTTAACTTAAAAAATAGTTGGGGTTAGCATAAAATAGTTCTTTAATTATCGAAATTGTTGAATTTGTTGAAGTTCCTTGACTTGAATATTAGTACAGTGCTTGCTGATTATTATAAACTTGCGGACATTCAGAAAAATTTAATGAAAATCCGGTTGGGAGTTATAGCTTATATTGTGAATATTGCAGTTAAAAAAATTGTCACTTTTACACTCTTGAAAAATACGCTATCTCAAATCTGTTAGACAAATTAAACATTTCTGAATTTTTTTCAAAAAATTGCCTATTTGGCAAAACAGATAAATGTTTTGAATTATATTTATAGATTTTATTTGCCTGCATATTGTGGTAAGACTGTAACATCTTCAAAATTTTGGAAGGTTTTCAGAGTTAGCTTGCAAATAGTCTGATAAGCATATCCTTTCCTTAATATTTACAATATTTCCCATTGTTCCAGGGCGTCTTTGCTTAAATTTTTGCAACCAATTTAACTAACTACCTAAAGACCAATAGAAATCTGAAAGCAAAGTTTTTTAGTAGTTTCTTTCTGCTGTTTCTTAATCTGAAGAATGCATCAAAAGTAAAGGTCGCATTTACATTCTAAAAAGTAGCCTACTTAAAATCAACTAAGACAAACAGAACAGTTTAAAAAACTAACTAATTTTTCTCTAAGAGTTTGATTCAGAGTCGCTGTCAATATGAAACACTCACAGTAGAAAAAACATTAGACTTCGATAATTATATATGTGGATTCTAACTGTCTGAATGTTGTGGTAATTCACGCAAAAAATCTTCGAAATTCGGGAAGGTTTTCGGAGTTAACTTAAAAATAGTTGGGGTTAGCATAAAATATTTCTTTAATTATCGAAATTGTTGAATTTTTTTTGAAGTTCCTTGAATTGAATATTAGTACAGTGCTTGCTGATTGTTACAAACTTGCGGACATTCAGAAAAATTTAATGAAAATTCGTTTGGGAGTTATAGCTTATATTGTGAATATTGCAGTTAAAAAAATTGTCACTTTTACACTCTTGAAAAATACGCTATCTCAAACCTCTTAGACAAATTAAACTTTTCTGGATTTTTTTCAAAAAAAAATTGCTATTTTGGCAAAACAGATAAATGTTTTGAATTATATTTATAGATTTTATTTGCCTGCATATTGTGGTAAGACTGTAAAATCTTCAAAATTTTGGAAGGTTTTCAGAGTTAGCAAATAGTCTGATGAGGATATCCTTTCCTTAAAATTTACAATATTTGTTATTGTTCTAGGGCGTCTTCGCTTATATTTTTCAACCAATTTTACTAACTACCTAAAGACCAATAGAAAACTAAAAGCAAAGTTTTTTCGTAGTTTCTTTCTGCTCTTTCTTAATCTGAAGAATACATCAAAAGTAAAGGTCGC
This sequence comes from Styela plicata, assembly GCA_963675895.2. Taxonomy (NCBI): domain Eukaryota; kingdom Metazoa; phylum Chordata; class Ascidiacea; order Stolidobranchia; family Styelidae; genus Styela; species Styela plicata. Next base: position 1,155,979 of record CAVMBJ020000001.1, read on the forward strand.
ATTTACATTTTAAAAAGTAGCCTACATAAAATCAACTAAGAAAAACAAACAGTTTAAAAACTAACTAATTTTTCTCTATGAGTTTGATTCAGAGTCGCTGTCAATATGAACTCTCACTGTGGAAAAACATTAGACTTCGATATTATATATGTGGATTCTGGCTGTCTGTTGGACATTCAGAAAAATTTAATGAAAATCCGGTTGGGAGTTTTAGCTTATATTGTGAATACTGCAGTTAAAAAAATTGTCACTTTTACACTCTTGAAAAATACGCTATCTCAAATTAAACATTTCTGGATTTTTTTCAAAAAATTGCCTTTTTGGCAAAACAGATAAATGTTTTGAATTATATTTATAGATTTTATTTGCCTGCATATTGTGGTAAGACTGTAAAATCTTCAAAATTTTGGAAGGTTTTCAGAGTTAGCAAATAGTCTGATGAGCATATCCTTTCCTTAAAATTTACAATATTTCTTATTGTTCTAGGGCGTCTTCGCTTATATTTTTCAATCATTTTTACTAACTACCTAAAGACCAATAGAAAACTAAAAGCAAAGTTTTTTTAGTAGTTTCTTTCTGCTCTTTCTTAAACTGAAGAATACATCAAAAGTAAGGGTCGCATTTACATTCTAAAAAGTAGCCTACTTAAAATCAACTAAGAAAAACAGAACAGTTTAAAAACTAACTAATTTTTCTCTAAGAGTTTGATTCAGAGTCGCCGTCAATATGAACACTCACAGTAGAAAAAACATTAGACTTCGATAATTATATATGTGGATTCTAACCGTCTGAATGTTGTGGTAATTCACGCAAAAATCTTCGAAATTCGGGAAGGTTTTCGGAGTTAACTTAAAAATAGTTGGGTTAGCATAAAATATTTCTTTAATTATCGAAATTGTTGAATTTTGTTGAGGTTCCTTGACTTGAATATTAGTACAGTGCTTGCTGATTGTTATAAACTTGCGGACATTCAGAAAAATTGAATGAAAATCCGGTTGGGAGTTATAGCTTATATTGTGAATATTGCAGTTAAAAAAATTGTCACTTTTACACTCTTGAAAAATACGCTATCTCAAATCTGTTAGACAAATTAAACATTTCTGAATTTTTTTCCAAAAATTCACTTTTTGGCAAAACAGATAAATGTTTTGAATTATATTTATAGATTTTTAAACAAACAGTTTAAAAACTAACTAATTTTTCTCTATGAGTTTGATTCAGAGTCGCTGTCAATATGAACTCTCACTGTAGAAAAACATTAGACTTCGATATTATATATGTGGATTCTGACTGTCTGTTGGACATTCAGAAAAATTTAATGAAAATCCGGTTGGGAGTTTTAGCTTATATTGTGAATACTGCAGTTAAAAAAATTGTCACTTTTACACTCTTGAAAAATACGCTATCTCAAATCTGTTAGAAAAATTAAACATTTCTGGATTTTTTTTTCAAAAAATTGCCTTTTTGGCAAAACAGATAAATGTTTTGAATTATATTTATAGATTTTATTTGCCTGCATATTGTGGTAAGACTGTAAAATCTTCAAAATTTTGGAAGGTTTTCAGAGTTAGCAAATAGTCTGATGAGCATATCCTTTCCTTAAAATTTACAACATTTCTTATTGTTCTAGGGCGTCTTCGCTTATATTTTTTCAACCAATTTTACTAACTACCTAAATTCCAATAGAAAACTAAAAGCAAAGTTTTTTTAGTAGTTTCTTTCTGCTCTTTCTTAATCTGAAGAATACATCAAAAGTAAAGGTCGCATTTACATTCTAAAAAGTAGCCTACTTAAAATCAACTGAGACAAACAGAACAGTTTAAAAACTAACTAATTTTTCTCTAAGAGTTTGATTCAGAGTCGCTGTCAATATGAACACTCACAGTAGAAAAAACATTAGACTTCGATAATTATATATGTGGATTCTAACTGTCTGAATGTTGTGGTAATTCACGCAAAAATCTTGTCAATATGAACACTCACAGTAGAAAAAACATTAGACTTCGATAATTATATATGTGGATTCTAACTGTCTGAATGTTGTGATAATTCACGCAAAAATCTTCGAAATTCGGGAAGGTTTTCGGAGTTACCTTAAAAATAGTTGGGTTAGCATAAAATATTTCTTTAATTATCGAAATTTTTGAATTTTGTTGAAGTTCCTTGACTTGAATATTAGTACAGTGCTTGCTGATTGTTATAAACTTGCGGACATTCAGAAAAATTTAATGAAAATCCGGTTGGGAGTTATAGCTTATATTGTGAATATTGCAGTTAAAAATATTGTCACTTTTACACTCTTGAAAAATACGCTATCTCAAACCTCTTAGACAAATTAAACATTTCTGGATTTTTTTCAAAAATTGCTATTTTGGCAAAACAGATAAATGTTTTGAATTATATTTATAGACTTTATTTGCCTGCATATTGTGGTAAGACTGTAAAATCTTCAAAATTTTGGAAGGTTTTCAGAGTTAGCAAATAGTCTGATGAGCATATCCTTTACTTAAAATTTACAATATTTCTTATTGTTTTAGGGCGTCTTCGCTTATATTTTTCAACCAATTTACTAACTACCTAAAGACCAATAGAAAATTAAAAGCAAAGTTTTTTAGTACTTTCTTTCTGCTCTTTCTTAATCTGAAGAATACATCAAAAGTAAAGGTCGCATTTACATTCTAAAAAGTATCCTACTTAAAATCAACTAAGAAAAACAAACAGTTTAAAAACTAACTAATTTTTCTCTATGAGTTTGATTCAGAGTCGCTGTCAATATGAACTCTCACTGTAGAAAAACATTAGACTTCGGTATTATATATGTGGATTCTGACTGTCTGTTGGACATTCAGAAAAATTTAATGAAAATCCGGTTGGAAGTTTTAGCTTATATTGTGAATACTGCAGTTAAAAAAATTGTCACTTTTAAACTCTTGAAAAATACGCTATCTCAAATCTGTTAGACAAATTAAACAATTTCTGGATTTTTTTTCAAAAAATTGCCTTTTTGGCAAAACAGATAAATGTTTTGAATTATATTTATAGATTTTATTTGCCTGCATATTGTGGTAAGACTGTAAAATCTTCAAAATTTTGGAAGGTTCTCAGAGTTAGCAAATAGTCTGATGAGCATATCCTTTCCTTAAAATTTACAATATTTCTTATTGTTCTAGGGCGTCTTCGCTTATATTTTTCAACCAATTTTACTAACTACCTAAAGACCAATAGAAAACTAAAAGCAAAGTTTTTTAGTAGTTTCTTTCTGCTCTTTCTTAATCTGAAGAATACATCAAAAGTAAAGGTCGCATTTACATTCTAAAAAGTAACCTACTTAAAATCAACTAAGAAAAACAGAACAGCTTAAAAACTAACTAATTTTTTTCCATGAGTTTGATTCAGAATCGCTGTCAATATGAACTCTCACTGTAGAAAAACATTAAACTTCGATATTATATATGTGGATACTGACTGTCTGTTGGACATTCAGAAAAATTTAATGAAAATCCGGTTGGGAGTTTTAGCTTATATTGTGAATACTGCAGTTAAAAAAATTGTCACTTTTACACTCTTGAAAAATACGCTATCTCAAATCTGTTAGACAAATTAAACATTTCTGAATTTTTTTTAAAAAATTGCCTTTTTTGCGAAACAGATAAATGTTTTGAATTATATTTATAGATTTTATTTGCCTGCATATTGTGGTAAGACTGTAACATCTTCAAAATTTTGGAAGGTTTTCAGAGTTAGCTTGCAAATAGTCTGATAAGCATATCCTTTCCTTAATATTTACAATATTTCCCATTGTTCCAGGGCGTCTTTGCTTAAATTTTGCAACCAATTTAACTAACTACCTAAAGACCAATAGAAATCTGAAAGCAAAGTTTTTTAGTAGTTTCTTTCTGCTCTTTCCTAATCTGAAGAATGCATCAAAAGTAAAGGTCGCATTTACATTCTAAAAAGTAGCCTACTTAAAATCAACTAAGACAAACAGAACAGTTTAAAAACTAACTAATTTTTCTCTAAAGAGTTTGATTCAGAGTCGCTGTCAATATGAACAGTCACAGTGGAATAAACATTAGACTTCGATAATTATATATGTGGATTCTAACTGTCTGAATGTTGTGATAATTCACGCAAAAATCTTCGAAATTCGGGAAGGTTTTCGGAGTTACCTTAAAAATAGTTGGGTTAGCATAAAATATTTCTTTAATTATCGAAATTGTTGAATTTTGTTGAAGTTCCTTGACTTGAATATTAGTACAGTGCTTGCTGATTGTTATAAACTTGCGGACATTCAGAAAAATTTAATGAAAATCCGGTTGGGAGTTATAGCTTATATTGTGAATATTGCAGTTAAAAAATATTGTCACTTTTACACTCTTGAAAAAATACGCTATCTCAAACCTCTTAGACAAATTAAACATTTCTGGATTTTTTTCAAAAATTGCTATTTTGGCAAAACAGATAAATGTTTTGAATTATATTTATAGACTTTATTTGCCTGCATATTGTGGTAAGACTGCAAAATCTTCAAAATTTTGGAAGGTTTTCAGAGTTAGCAAATAGTCTGATGAGCATATCCTTTACTTAAAATTTACAATATTTCTTATTGTTTTAGGGCGTCTTCGCTTATATTTTTCAACCAATTTACTAACTACCTAAAGACCAATAGAAAATTAAAAGCAAAGTTTTTTAGTACTTTCTTTCTGCTCTTTCTTAATCTGAAGAATACATCAAAAGTAAAGGTCGCATTTACATTCTAAAAAGTATCCTACTTAAAATCAACTAAGAAAAACAAACAGTTTAAAAACTAACTAATTTTTCTCTATGAGTTTGATTCAGAGTCGCTGTCAATATGAACTCTCACTGTAGAAAAACATTAGACTTCGGTATTATATATGTGGATTCTGACTGTCTGTTGGACATTCAGAAAAATTTAATGAAAATCCGGTTGGAAGTTTTAGCTTATATTGTGAATACTGCAGTTAAAAAAATTGTCACTTTTACACTCTTGAAAAATACGCTATCTCAAATCTGTTAGACAAATTAAACATTTCTGGATTTTTTTTTCAAAAAATTGCCTTTTTGGCAAAACAGATAAATGTTTTGAATTATATTTATAGATTTTATTTGCCTGCATATTGTGGTAAGACTGTAAAATCTTCAAAATTTTGGAAGGTTCTCAGAGTTAGCAAATAGTCTGATGAGCATATCCTTTCCTTAAAATTTACAATATTTCTTATTGTTCTAGGGCGTCTTCGCTTATATTTTTCAACCAATTTTACTAAACTACCTAAAGACCAATAGAAAACTAAAAGCAAAGTTTTTTAGTAGTTTCTTTCTGCTCTTTCTTAATCTGAAGAATACATCAAAAGTAAAGGTCGCATTTACATTCTAAAAAAAGTAACCTACTTAAAATCAACTAAGAAAAACAGAACAGCTTAAAAACTAACTAATTTTTTTCCATGAGTTTGATTCAGAATCGCTGTCAATATGAACTCTCACTGTAGAAAAACATTAAACTTCGATATTATATATGTGGATACTGACTGTCTGTTGGACATTCAGAAAAATTTAATGAAAATCCGGTTGGGAGTTTTAGCTTATATTGTGAATACTGCAGTTAAAAAAATTGTCACTTTTACACTCTTGAAAAATACGCTATCTCAAATCTGTTAGACAAATTAAACATTTCTGAATTTTTTTTAAAAAAATTGCCTTTTTTGCGAAAACAGATAAATGTTTTGAATTATATTTATAGATTTTATTTGCCTGCATATTGTGGTAAGACTGTAACATCTTCAAAATTTTGGAAGGTTTTCAGAGTTAGCTTGCAAATAGTCTGATAAGCATATCCTTTCCTTAATATTTACAATATTTCCCATTGTTCCAGGGCGTCTTTGCTTAAATTTTGCAACCAATTTAACTAACTACCTAAAGACCAATAGAAATCTGAAAGCAAAGTTTTTTTAGTAGTTTCTTTCTGCTCTTTCCTAATCTGAAGAATGCATCAAAAGTAAAGGTCGCATTTACATTCTAAAAAGTAGCCTACTTAAAATCAACTAAGACAAACAGAACAGTTTAAAAACTAACTAATTTTTCTCTAAAGAGTTTGATTCAGAGTCGCTGTCAATATGAACAGTCACAGTGGAATAAACATTAGACTTCGATAATTATATATGTGGATTCTAACTGTCTGAATGTTGTGATAATTCACGCAAAAATCTTCGAAATTCGGGAAGGTTTTCGGAGTTACCTTAAAAATAGTTGGGTTAGCATAAAATATTTCTTTAATTATCGAAATTGTTGAATTTTGTTGAAGTTCCTTGACTTGAATATTAGTACAGTGCTTGCTGATTGTTATAAACTTGCGGACATTCAGAAAAATTTAATGAAAATCCCGTTGGGAGTTATGGCTTATATTGTGAATATTGCAGTTAAAAATATTGTCACTTTTACACTCTTGAAAAATACGCTATCTCAAACCTCTTAGACAAATTAAACATTTCTGGATTTTTTTCAAAAATTGCTATTTTGTCAAAACAGATAAATGTTTTGAATTATATTTATAGACTTTATTTGCCTGCATATTGTGGTAAGACTGTAAAATCTTCAAAATTTTAGAAGGTTTTCAGAGTTAGCAAATAGTCTGATGAGCATATCCTTTCCTTAAAATTTACAATATTTCTTATTGTTTTAGGGCGTCTTCGCTTATATTTTTCAACCAATTTACTAACTACCCAAAGACCAATAGAAAACTAAAAGCAAAGTTTTTTAGTAGTTTCTTTCTGCTCTTTCTTAATCTGAAGAATACATCAAAAGTAAAGGTCGCATTTACATTCTAAAAAGTAGCCTACTTAAAATCAACTAAGAAAAACAAACAGTTTAAAAACTAAATAAATTTTCTCTATGAGTTTGATTCAGAGTCGCTGTCAATATGAACTCTCATTGTAGAAAAACATTAGACTTCGATATTATATATGTGGATTCTGACTGTCTGTTGGACATTCAGAAAAATTTAATGAAAATCCGGTTGGAAGTTTTAGCTTATATTGTGAATACTGCAGTTAAAAAAATTGTCACTTTTACACTCTTGAAAAATACGCTATCTCAAATTAAACATTTCTGGATTTTTTTCAAAGAATTCCCTTTTTGGCAAAACAGATAAATGTTTTGAATTATATTTATAGATTTTATTTGCCTGCATATTGTGGTAAGACTGTAAAATCTTCAAAATTTTGGAAGGTTTTCAGAGTTAGCAAATAGTCTGATGAGCATATCCTTTCCTTAAAATTTACAATATTTCTTATTGTTCTAGGGCGTCTTCGCTTATATTTTTCAACCATTTTTACTAACTACCTAAAGACCAAAAGAAAACTAAAAGCAAAGTTTTTTTAGTAGTTTCTTTCTGCTCTTTCTTAATCTGAAGAATACATCAAAAGTAAGGGTCGCATTTACATTCTAAAAAGTAGCCTACTTAAAATCAACTAAGACAAACAGAACAGTTTAAAAACTAACTAATTTTTCTCTAAGAGTTTGATTCAGAGTCGCCGTCAATATGAACACTCACAGTAGAAAAAACATTAGACTTCGATAATTATATATGTGGATTCTAACTGTCTGAATGTTGTGGTAATTCACGCAAAAATCTTCGAAATTCGGGAAGGTTTTCGGAGTTAACTCAAAAATAGTTGGGTTAGCATAAAATATTTCTTTATTTATCGAAATTGTTGAATTTTGTTGAGGTTCCTTGACTTGAATATTAGTACAGTGCTTGCTGATTGTTATAAACCTGCGGACATTCAGAAAAATTGAATGAAAATCCGGTTGGGAGTTATAGCTTATATTGTGAATATTGCAGTTAAAAAAATTGTCACTTTTACACTCTTGAAAATTACGCTATCTCAAATCTGTTAGACAAATTAAACATTTCTGAATTTTTTTCCAAAAATTCACTTTTTGGCAAAACAGATAAATGTTTTGAATTATATTTATAGATTTTATTTGCCTGCATATTGTGGTAAGACTGTAACATCTTCAAAATTTTGGAAGGTTTTCAGAGTTAGCTTGCAAATAGTCTGATAAGCATATCCTTTCCTTAATATTTACAATATTTCCCATTGTTCCAGGGCGTCTTTGCTTAAATTTTGCAACCAATTTAACTAACTACCTAAAGACCAATAGAAATCTGAAAGCAAAGTTTTTTAGTAGTTTCTTTCTGCTGTTTCTTAATCTGAAGAATGCATCAAAAGTAAAGGTCGCATTTACATTCTAAAAAGTAGCCTACTTAAAATCAACTAAGACAAACACAACAGTTTAAAAACTAACTAATTTTTCTCTAAGAGTTTGATTCAGAGTCGCTGTCAATATGAACACTCACAGTAGAAAATACATTAGACTTCGATAATTATATATGTGGATTCTAACTATCTGAATGTTGTGGTAATTCACGCAAAAATCTTCGAAATTCGGGAAGGTTTTCGGAGTTAACTTAAAAATAGTTGGGTTAGCATAAAATATTTCTTTATTTATGAAAATTGTTGAATTTTGTTGAGGTTCCTTGACTTGAATATTAGTACAGTGCTTGCTGATTGTTATAAACCTGCGGACATTCAGAAAAATTGAATGAAAATCCGGTTGGGAGTTATAGCTTATATTGTGAATATTGCAGTTAAAAAAATTGTCACTTTTACACTCTTGAAAATTACGCTATCTCAAATCTGTTAGACAAATTAAACATTTCTGAATTTTTTTCCAAAAATTCACTTTTTGGCAAAACAGATAAATGTTTTGAATTATATTTATAGATTTTTATTTGCCTGCATATTGTGGTAAGACTGTAACATCTTCAAAATTTTGGAAGGTTTTCAGAGTTAGCTTGCAAATAGTCTGATAAGCATATCCTTTCCTTAATATTTACAATATTTCCCATTGTTCCAGGGCGTCTTTGCTTAAATTTTGTAACCAATTTAACTAACTACCTAAAGACCAATAGAAATCTGAAAGCAAAGTTTTTTAGTAGTTTCTTTCTGCTGTTTCTTAATCTGAAGAATGCATCAAAAGTAAAGGTCGCATTTACATTCTAAAAAGTAGCCTACTTAAAATCAACTAAGACAAACAGAACAGTTTAAAAACTAACTAATTTTTCTCTAAAGAGTTTGATTCAGAGTCGCTGTCAATATGAACAGTCACAGTAGAAAAAACATTAGACTTCGATAATTATATATGTGGATTCTAACTGTCTGAATGTTGTGGTAATTCACGCAAAAATCTTCGAAATTCGGGAAGGTTTTCGGAGTTAACTCAAAAATAGTTGGGTTAGCATAAAATATTTCTTTATTTATCGAAATTGTTGAATTTTGTTGAGGTTCCTTGACTTGAATATTAGTACAGTGCTTGCTGATTGTTATAAACCTGCGGACATTCAGAAAAATTGAATGAAAATCCGGTTGGGAGTTATAGCTTATATTGTGAATATTGCAGTTAAAAATATTGTCACTTTTACACTCTTGAAAAATACGCTATCTCAAACCTCTTAGACAAATTAAACATTTCTGGATTTTTTTCAAAAATTGCCTTTTTGGCAAAACAGATAAATGTTTTGAATTACATTTATAGATTTTATTTGCCTGCATATTGTGGTAAGACTGTAAAATCTTCAAAATTTTGGAAGGTTTTCAGAGTTAGCAAATAGTCTGATGAGCATATCCTTTCCTTAAAATTTACAACATTTCTTATTGTTCTAGGGCGTCTTCGCTTATATTTTTCAACCAATTTTACTAACTACCTAAAGACCAATAGGAAACTAAAAGCAAAGTTTTTTAGTAGTTTCTTTCTGCTCTTTCTTAATCTGAAGAATACATCAAAAGTAAAGGTCGCATTTTACATTCTAAAAAGTAGCCTACTTAAAATCAACTAAGAAAAACAAACAGCCTTAAAATTTACAATATTTCTTATTGTTCTAGGGCGTCTTCGCTTATATTTTTCAACCAATTTTACTAACTACCTAAAGACCAATAGGAAACTAAAAGCAAAGTTTTTTAGTAGTTTCTTTCTGCTCTTTCTTAATCTGAAGAATACATCAAAAGTAAAGGTCGCATTTACATTCTAAAAAGTAGCCTACTTTAAATCAACTAAGAAAAACAAACAGTTTAAAAACTAACTAATTTTTCTCTATGAGTTTGATTCAGAGTCGCTGTCAATATGAACTCTCACTGTAGAAAAACATTAGACTTCGATATTATATATGTGGATTCTGACTGTCTGTTGGACATTCAGAAAAATTTAATGAAAATCCGGTTGGGAGTTTTAGCTTATATTGTGAATACTGCAGTTAAAAAAATTGTCACTTTTACACTCTTGAAAAATACGCTATCTCAAATCTGTTAGAAAAATTAAACATTTCTGGATTTTTTTCAAAAAATTGCCTTTTTGGCAAAACAGATAAATGTTTTGAATTATATTTATAGATTTTATTTGTCTGCATATTGTGGTAAGACTGTAAAATCTTCAAAATTTTGGAAGGTTTTCAGAGTTAGCAAATAGTCTGATGAGCATATCCTTTCCTTAAAATTTACAACATTTCTTATTGTTCTAGGGCGTCTTCGCTTATATTTTTCAACCAATTTTACTAACTACCTAAATTCCAATAGAAAACTAAAAGCAAGGTTTTTTAGTAGTTTCTTTCTGCTCTTTCTTAATCTGAAGAATACATCAAAAGTAAAGGTCGCATTTACATTCTAAAAAGTAGCCTACTTAAAATCAACTGAGACAAACAGAACAGTTTAAAAACTAACTAATTTTTCTCTAAGAGTTTGATTCAGAGTCGCTGTCAATATGAACACTCACAGTAGAAAAAACATTAGACTTCGATAATTATATATGTGGATTCTAACTGTCTGAATGTTGTGGTAATTCACGCAAAAATCTTCGAAATTCGGGAAGGTTTTCGGAGTTAACTTAAAAATAGTTGGGTTAGCATAAAATAGTTCTTTAATTATCGAAATTGTTGAATTTGTTGAAGTTCCTTGACTTGAATATTAGTACAGTGCTTGCTGATTATTATAAACTTGCGGACATTCAGAAAAATTTAATGAAAATCCGGTTGGGAGTTATAGCTTATATTGTGAATATTGCAGTTAAAAAAATTGTCACTTTTACACTCTTGAAAAATACGCTATCTCAAATCTGTTAGACAAATTAAACATTTCTGAATTTTTTTTAAAAAATTGCCTTTTTGGCAAAACAGATAAATGTTTTGAATAATATTTATAGATTTTATTTGCCTGCATATTGTGGTAAGACTGTAACATCTTCAAAATTTTGGAAGGTTTTCAGAGTTAGCTTGCAAATAGTCTGATAAACATATCCTTTCCTTAATATTTACAATATTTCCCATTGTTCCAGGGCGTCTTTGCTTAAATTTTGTAACCAATTTAACTAACTACCTAAAGACCAATAGAAATCTGAAAGCAAAGTTTTTTAGTAGTTTCTTTCTGCTGTTTCTTAATCTGAAGAATGCATCAAAAGTAAAGGTCGCATTTACATTCTAAAAAGTTGCCTTCTTAAAATCAACTAAGACAAACAGAACAGTTTAAAAACTAACTAATTTTTCTCTAAAGAGTTTGATTCAGAGTCGCTGTCAATATGAACAGTCACAGTAGAAAAAACATTAGACTTCGATAATTATATATGTGGATTCTAACTGTCTGAATGTTGTGATAATTCACGCAAAAATCTTCGAAATTCGGGAAGGTTTTCGGAGTTACCTTAAAAATAGTTGGGTTAGCATAAAATATTTCTTTAATTATCGAAATTTTTGAATTTTGTTGAAGTTCCTTGACTTGAATATTAGTACAGTGCTTGCTGATTGTTATAAACTTGCGGACATTCAGAAAAATTTAATGAAAATCCGGTTGGGAGTTATAGCTTATATTGTGAATATTACAGTTAAAAATATTGTCACTTTTACACTCTTGAAAAATACCCTATCTCAAACCTCTTAGACAAATTAAACATTTCTGGATTTTTTTCAAAAATTGCTATTTTGGCAAAACAGATAAATGTTTTGAATTATATTTATAGACTTTATTTGCCTGCATATTGTGGTAAGACTGTAAAATCTTCAAAATTTTGGAAGGTTTTCAGAGTTAGCAAATAGTCTGATGAGCATATCCTTTCCTTAAAATTTACAATATTTCTTATTGTTTTAGGGCGTCTTCGCTTATATTTTTCAACCAATTTACTAACTACCTAAAGACCAATAGAAAATTAAAAGCAAAGTTTTTTAGTACTTTCTTTCTGCTCTTTCTTAATCTGAAGAATACATCAAAAGTAAAGGTCGCATTTACATTCTAAAAAGTAGCCTACTTAAAATCAACTAAGAAAAACAAACAGTTTAAAAACTAACTAATTTTTCTCTATGAGTTTGATTCAGAATCGCTGTCAATATGAACTCTCACTGTAGAAAAACATTAGACTTCGATATTATATATGTGGATACTGACTGTCTGTTGGACATTCAGAAAAATTTAATGAAAATCCGGTTGGGAGTTTTAGCTTATATTGTGAATACTGCAGTTAAAAAAATTGTCACTTTTACACTCTTGAAAAATACGCTATCTCAAATCTGTTAGACAAATTAAACATTTCTGAATTTTTTTTTAAAAAATTGCCTTTTTTGCGAAAAACAGATAAATGTTTTGAATTATATTTATAGATTTTATTTGCCTGCATATTGTGGTAAGACTGTAACATCTTCAAAATTTTGGAAGGTTTTCAGAGTTAGCTTGCAAATAGTCTGATAAGCATATCCTTTCCTTAATATTTACAATATTTCCCATTGTTCCAGGGCGTCTTTGCTTAAATTTTGCAACCAATTTAACTAACTACCTAAAGACCAATAGAAATCTGAAAGCAAAGTTTTTTAGTAGTTTCTTTCTGCTCTTTCCTAATCTGAAGAATGCATCAAAAGTAAAGGTCGCATTTACATTCTAAAAAGTAGCCTACTTAAAATCAACTAAGACAAACAGAACAGTTTAAAAACTAACTAATTTTTCTCTAAAGAGTTTGATTCAGAGTCGCTGTCAATATGAACAGTCACAGTAGAATAAACATTAGACTTCGATAATTATATATGTGGATTCTAACTGTCTGAATGTTGTGATAATTCACGCAAAAATCTTCGAAATTCGGGAAGGTTTTCGGAGTTACCTTAAAAATAGTTGGGTTAGCATAAAATATTTCTTTAATTATCGAAATTGTTGAATTTTGTTGAAGTTCCTTGACTTGAATATTAGTACAGTGCTTGCTGATTGTTATAAACTTGCGTACATTCAGAAAAATTTAATGAAAATCCCGTTGGGAGTTATAGCTTATATTGTGAATATTGCAGTTAAAAATATTGTCACTTTTACACTCTTGAAAAATACGCTATCTCAAACCTCTTAGACAAATTAAACATTTCTGGATTTTTTTCAAAAATTGCTATTTTGGCAAAACAGATAAATGTTTTGAATTATATTTATAGACTTTATTTGCCTGCATATTGTGGTAAGACTGTAAAATCTTCAAAATTTTGGAAGTTTCTCAAAGTTAGCAAATAGTCTGATCAGCATATCCTTTCCTTAAAATTTACAATATTTCTTATTGTTCTAGGGCGTCTTCGCTTATATTTTTCAACCAATTTTACTAACTACCTAAAGACCAATAGGAAACTAAAAGCAAAGTTTTTTAGTAGTTTCTTTCTGCTCTTTCTTAATCTGAAGAATACATCAAAAGTAAAGGTCGCATTTACATTCTAAAAAGTAGCCTACTTAAAATCAGCTAAGAAAAACAAACAGTTTAAAAACTAACTAATTTTTCTCTATGAGTTTGATTCAGAGTCGCTGTCAATATGAACTCTCACTGTAGAAAAACATTAGACTTCGATATTATATATGTGGATTCTGACTGTCTGTTGGGACATTCAGAAAAATTTAATGAAAATCCGGTTGGGAGTTTTTAGCTTATATTGTGAATACTGCAGTTAAAAAAATTGTCACTTTTACACTCTTGAAAAATACGCTATCTCAAATCTGTTAGAAAAATTAAACATTTCTGGATTTTTTTCAAAAAATTGCCTTTTTGGCAAAAACAGATAAATGTTTTGAATTATATTTATAGATTTTATTTGCCTGCATATTGTGGTAAGACTGTAAAATCTTCAAAATTTTGGAAGGTTTTCAGAGTTAGCAAATAGTCTGATGAGCATATCCTTTCCTTAAAAATTTAACAACATTTCTTATTGTTTAGGGCGTCTTCGCTTATATTTTTCAACAAATTTTACTAACTACCTAAATTCCAATAGAAAAACTAAAAGCAAAGTTTTTTTAGTAGTTTCTTTTCTGCTCTTTCTTAATCTGAAGAAATACATCAAAAGTAAAGGTCGCATTTACATTCTAAAAAGTAGCCTACTTAAAATCAACTGAGACAAACAGAACAGTTTAAAAACTAACTAATTTTTCTCTAAGAGTTTGATTCAGAGTCGCTGTCAATATGAACACTCACAGTAGAAAAAACATTAGACTTCGATAATTATATATGTGGATTCTAACTGTCTGAATGTTGTGGTAATTCACGCAAAAATCTTGTCAATATGAACACTCACAGTAGAAAAAACATTAGACTTCGATAATTATATATGTGGATTCTAACTGTCTGAATGTTGTGGTTAATTCACGCAAAAATCTTCGAAATATTCGGGAAGGTTTTCGGAGGTTAACTTAAAAATAGTTGGGTTAGCATAAAATAGTTCTTTAATTTATCGAAATTGTTTGAATTTTGTTGAAGTTCCTTGATTGAATATTAGTACAGTGCTTGCTGATTGTTATAAACAACTTGCGGACATTCAGAAAAATTTAATGAAAAATCCGGTTGGGAGTTATAGCTTATATTGTGAATATTGCAGTTAAAAAAAATTTGTCACTTTTACACTCTTGAAAAATACGCTATCTCAAATCTGTTAGACAAATTAAACATTTCTGAATTTTTTTCAAAAAAATGCCTATTTGGCAAAACAGATAAATGTTTTGAATTATATTTATAGATTTTATTTGCCTGCATATTGTGGTAAGACTGTAACATCTTCAAAATTTTGGAAGGTTTTCAGAGTTAGGCAAAAATTTAATAATTAACAAATAGTCTGATAAGCATATCCTTTCCTTAATATTTACAATATTTCCCATTGTTCCAGGGCGTCTTTGCTTAAATTTTTGCAACCAATTTAAAACTAACTACCTAAAGACCAATAGAAATCTGAAAGCAAAGTTTTTTTAGTAGTTTCTTTCTGCTGTTTCTTAATCTGAAGAATGCATCAAAAGTAAAGGTCGCATTTACATTCTAAAAAGTAGCCTACTTAAAATCAACTAAGACAAACAGAACAGTTTAAAAACTAACTAATTTTTCTCTAAGAGTTTGATTCAGAGTCGCTGTCAATATGAACACTCACAGTAGAAAAAAACATTAGACTTCGATAATTATCATATGTGGATTCTAACTGTCTGAAATGTTGTGGTAATTCACGCAAAATCTTCGAAATTTCGGGAAGGTTTTCGGAGTTAACTTAAAAAATAAGTTGGGTTTAGCATAAAATATTTCTTTAATTATCGAAATTGTTGAATTTTTTTTTGAAGTTCCTTGAATTTGAAACATTAGTACCAGTGCGTGCAGATTTGTTACAAACTTGCGGACATTCAGAAAAATTTAA
>CAVMBJ020000001.1:1181309-1193809 GCA_963675895.2 Styela plicata
GCGATCTATTTGCGTCACACGAAATCGTTCCACGATAATTTTGAGATTAAGGCTCCACCCTCTTATCGAAAAATCTGAATACATCGAGTTTGGATTGCAACACTGAGGTGCGGCCCATCTAAGGCCTCGAACACTGTGACAAAAATACAGTAAATCCACCGTTTATTTACAGCACTTGTATATTTCTAATTCAAATTGTCTTAACGATGAGATTTAGGCCAAGTATGGGTTGTTGATGGGACCCGCCTCGTCGACGGCCAGAAACTCCAAATTTATTGTTTCGTTTAAATATCATTAAGTAAAATTACTGTTAAAGAATACTAATTTCAACGCATTTTTTCACAGTGTGCTCCACGAATTTCTTGACGGCTTAACCCTGGGACCTATGATATGAGATTTCGTGCGATTGATATCGTAACAGTGATTATCCATATGAAATTAACTGGGATTTTGGTTTGAGATGCGATTTTTATAGTACGTACCGTATTATGTCGACATTCCTTGCAAATACAAATTCTTGCTTCCTTGACCCGTAGACTGGTTTGGCCTCTAATCAGTAATATTTTGAACACACGTGCCTCTTAAGCTCGAGTCACTGATGGATCGCGCCGACGAGAATCGGTCCTTCAGTGTCTGGAGCTGGGTCAATCGATTCGGTGATTTGAATCGATTTGAAGCACAATTGATTCGAATCAATGGTAAATCGTTCTTAGGAACAGAAGTGAATTTCAATAAAAATAATAGCCCTCTTTCGCAGTTTACCAGAATTCCAATCAATGCACATACTTGTCAGAACCCCACAACCGCAATCTACTAAATCCGATCTATATATAGAACAAATACAAGGCGTATTATAATTCATATTATCCTAGTTTGTGTACAAATTGTCAAACGTTATCTATGAGTGGACTTAGAAAAAGGTGGAGGGATTACACTGGCCATTCACAGTAATTATATATCCCCGACATTCGAAACTATCATTTCGAGGAGTTTTAGGCCAATCATGGTCGATCATAATTTAACGAAAAGTTCGTTTCAGCAGTTTCATTTCAATACTGCAAAGTAAAATTACTTTCAAAGAACGTCGATTTTACTGCTTCTTATTGCAGTGTTGTACAAGCGAACAAAACATCGGAAAATAGCTTTCATCGTAGCATTGTTACGGCGCAATCGACCAAATATTCCCGCAATTTTACTTATCATCGGATCTGTTTTCTTTCAAATATCGTCATCAATCATTTTCTATTCATACGTCATATTACCGCTCCATTGTTACCTCAAAATCGTTATTGTTACTTTCCCGCGCTACGAAGCTACTACTCTCTCGGTAAATGTTTTGATTAACTCGTTGGTAACTGTTTTGTATGAATGTTTGAAATGTTTTTCAATCGATAGTTCAAGACGAATTATCTTCATAGATTTAGACAATTGCGATAAGATAAATCGAGCATTTTTTCATCATATATTAAAATATCCTTTCGATTTGAAAAAATTGAAATAATCGACAACAAAAATAAAATACGAGATTTCTTCACAGAACTTTCTCAAAGCAAAGTTTTTCGAGAAACATTCCCTGAACAACGCATCCGCTTATCAAGACACTGAAAACCGAGTCAGTGTACTGCATACGTCTGAAGTATGAGAGGAAAACATTCACACAAAGTTCAAGAAATTAGATTATTCATGTCATGGATTTGTGGATTTGAGTGCCGCATTTATTCAAATAAAAAACTATCAATAGATGGATTAATATTTGACGCAAGTCATGATTTTGCTGCCCAGTGGATAAATATGGTTGGAAAGAGTTGTTGGTCATATGAATTGATGAAACATAATCCGAATTCGAATTATTTGTTATAGCCTCAGTTAGCCTGTCCGTAAACCTGTCGAAGGGCTTATACCCAACAATCGTTAGGCACTGACCTTGGTAGTGACTGTGTATTTTTTATGTTACAGCTACCCGCGAAGTACATTGCTGAAGGGCACGCTCGGTGGTGAAACGATCCAGCATCGAACCAGGGGCCCTTGGACAATACAATCGCGCTCAACCGTCTGAGCCACTTAGCAGTGCCTACTAAACCCTTACATTACCAGGAAAGAGCTACTACCAGATGTAGTACGAGCAACTGCACCACTCTAAGCTTAAAACAGTCCAAACTGCTAAGGTGCAGTGAGTGGTATATGCCCTGGGCGACAGTAAAACTATTCTACAACGAAAATTTCCTCAATAATCCTATTTGGCGCGAGATTTTGTATTAAGTATTTACTATATATATTTTTGAAGGTCAGACGACAATTTACAAGGTCAAACAACCTGTCTACAAAGCTTTGACTGAATTAAAATATCGTGTTACTAAAATCTATTAGTTCTTAAATAAACAAAAATATTTTCTCAAAAAAATTGACAAAAAACCAAAATATATTTCTATTTTTCTGAAATATATAACTTTTTGAATATGTTGAACTCTTATCCCTGGGAAAGTCGAATCGAATGATTTGTGATTCGCGAATAGCGAATCGAATATCTTGGATAGCCCAAGTAATAACTCATCTCTAGATGATGGCGTCATAATGTGCGCTCAAAAAGCAAAATGCTTACTGTTTCACTATAAATCCAAGTTTAGAAACTCAAAATCATATTAAAAGTTATAAACCAATACTTCAAGGCGTAAAATAGATTATCAATGTAAGAAATCCAATTCTCCGAAAGATATCGATAAATTTGAAACAAGCGTACGTTGGTCATAATCCTGGAATTAATCGCAGTGAACGACATGTAAAAAAATTTATCGGGAAATGCATGTTACGATGATGTTGACTCCAAGCGTACATTGCAACATAAACGATTGAATATATATAAATGAACGAGGTATTAGGGCAATTTCCATGCAAACCAACCACATGGTGACGATGTGACAATTGTCACTTCTATATCGAACCCTTTCAACCATTTGATTTTTTATTCATTGCAAAATCACATATAATTATTTGTGAAACGCGTCGATAAAGTTGAACCCCAGTTATGCAGCATTTCGGGCTTTACAAGTGAATGTCGCCCACGTGGTCCCCACATGGCGCGGACAAGTTTTAGTATGCACACTCTCAACTGGTAGCATATTATTTATTTTCTCGATCAAAGATATTGAAAATGGCCGAACATCCAGATCCGGATTGTAACAGTGGTGGAGGTTCTACTAAGAAGCCACCCACTGCTACCACAGGGTAACAAATATTTAGCTTGAACACCCATCAACTACCAAAATATCAATCTTTTGTCAAAGCATCAAGAAGGTACGGTTGCCGGCGAGGACGGTTCGTCTACGGCCGTGTTTTGATAAAGCGAAGAATTTTTCTTCGGCAACCTAAAGCGACAGATTTACACATAATCCCCAATGTTTTTTTGTTAAGAACTTAAACTGATCATATTATATTACAATTTCTACTACTGAGAGGGGCGTTGATGCGACATCAGACCCTATTTTTGATATAATGAGTTTGTCTAAGGAAAGCGTTTTAAATTCACTCTATACGAGTAATTTAACAAAAAACTTACTTGAGCGCTTTCGAAATATCGAAAATTTGAGTCCTTTCCGATGATGCATTATATTACAAGGGACGTGATGCGTGGGGCGCGGTGCGCCGGTGAGTAACAATGGGCCTGCGAAACGTAAGTGTGTGGGTTCAAACCCCAGCCAAAGTATGGCCCAGATCGGCCGAACGAAAAAGGTTTCATATGAGAAGAACAGGCGGTATGCCCCTAGCCCTTAAATCGTGCAGGCAGTACAAGCGGGATGCCCCTGGGCGAAGGCACTGTAACCTACCGCCTCCCGCTATACTATACAGCAAACCATGGAACTGTGCTCGATCACACGACGCTCACCTGCTCCCCGTTCCCCATTGCCTTGCGACACGGATGGGGACGACAACGACGCAAAGAGAAACCTCGTATCCATAGTGCGCACTATTGACAATCTAAAAAAAATATATCGTGAAATAATGAAGTAGACTAATTTATAGAGACAAAATGGTAGAACAACAGAAAAGAAGACCTAACACCATAGAAGAGCAAGAGAGAAGTGTGCTTGTGAGAATGTAGCATATAGGAATACTAACACATTCTATCTCTAAATTATTTAAGTCACACAGAGGGTTCGTTACAAAACAGTCGTTAGAGGAGGCATGATTATGAGGGAATAAAAAGAGTCAATCACATTCAAATACCCACGCTTTGATTTCAACCCCGATCTATAAGGAATGTGGTACTCCGTGGTTCGCCATTAAAGGCATAGAGAGCATAGTTTTCTCGGCTTTCCTCTAAACCCTCACATAACTATACTAGTTCATATCCTAACTCTAGCCAACGAATATGTGATTAATGTTTACATTGCGGAACTTACTAAGATTGAGTTGCAAGCAAATTTGGATTCAGGTATTAAAATAAGACATAAGACGGACGAACAAAATACTATTTATTTTACCCCCCTCTCCCCCCTTTCATAAAAAACCTAGAACTAAACACTCCCCCCCTATCCCCCAATACTAAGACAAGTTCACATGGCCCATCTATACCCTTTGCGCTCAAGAATAAGAGTATTTAGTGCTGAGAGAAGGTGAGACCATTTGCTTGATTTTTATGTACGCAATAAGGTAGAGACCAAAAACGATATTTCCTTTCTGAGGCGAAATACAGTATAATCCCTTGGATTTAATTAAGCAAATTCCAAGCTTAAACAGGTACTGTCGAGATGTTCCAAGTTGTCGTTATCGCGGGTGGGTATAGTTTAACTGACGCGCGTTGAAAAGTAGCAATTCCGGATAAGAGTAAAATTTATATAGAAATCACTGTCAAAAATGGTAAAGTTTGAGTACAGTTGCACAAGCCTCAGGAGAGATTGCTAACAAAGTCATTAAGTATTTGTTGATGATTGTTCTGATGGACCGGTCGACCGCTCCCCATTGATAGGTGATAGTGCACCTGAGGAATCTACTAGATATTTTATAGTGAAATTTAAGTGGTGAGCAAGAACTAGTGCCTGCTCAAACGATGCAGCTAATCGGTCATAGAGATAAGATGTCCACGAAACAGTTTGTTCATTGAAGTGGTACAGGACACTGGCTTTTTGTGGCTGGAATGCGTGCCTGTGGACACATAAATCGATTGTATTTTGTCGATTAAAAAAAATTTCCAGTTCCTTGATGACTGCGTGTGCATAATTTAAAAATAACAGACGTGGGGGGTGGGAGATTTCAAGTATTATTTACGTTTCTGTTTGTAATTGTAACAATAACTGTAAATTTCCTAAGTAAACGAAGTGGAGACAGAGGATAGTAATGGTAAAAGATGCGATAGTTTTGTTATGTTTAATTCTACTCTGGCAATCAATAACAAATTAGCTCTCATAGTCAGATTGAATACCTAAATGAGTCGATTGCCCAACCCTACTCATAGTCAAAAAATTCTTCCAGATGAATAGAGATATCAGAACGCTAATGAATAAAGTGTCAGCAATGATGTTGTATACTGCCCCTCGAGCGAGGGCTAAAACAACCCTACCACGGTATGATGCCTTATTTTTATGCCGTCATCTGGCGGGACTTGTTTACGCACGCAAGGAAATGCGTTAGGACTGTGACGTAATATAGCCCGTCCCCACTATCAATGCCGCTAATTGACAGAGAAGAATCCCATCTGCAGGTAAGGGAAGAGTCTTGTATGAAATTGGTAAGATAGTCGATTTGTAACCAACTATACTCACAATGTTGATCGGGAATTAAAAAATGCAAGTTGGCCAAAAAGCGTCTGAATGCCATGGTTCTTGTGCATTTTTCATATCTCCCCCCTCCTACTGAAGAAAGTCGGAATTTTTGTCTTATTTTCTCATTAGTTATTTCAAAATTAATAGTCGAGTATGTATGGTGATAGTTCTTTAATTAAACATCTTTGTCATAAATAATTAATTTTTCAAATTGCATCACGGCTGGTCGAAAGATTATGAATTCGAATTCAGCATTTCCTTCGTGGGCTGTAAAGGGCGACTATAAGGAAACAGAAGAATGTCTGGTGGTAGAGTTATTTTATTGATCGCCCAAGGCAGTACTACCACTTCACTGGCACTATACCGTGGTGGTTTAGCTCTGTATGTTGAAGTTTTCTGCATTTTCGAAGGGCCGGTTGCCGTTACTATAAAATGCAATAGTTTTGCTATTAAATGGCGATAGTTGGTTCCTTTTAGGCGCAGACAAAGGCATTTATAATTTTTACCAGTATTAGACGCAGATGAAACGCGCCTTGTCCACGCGAATCTATCAGCGTCTCATATCTTAACAAAATGGGTTTTCGTTGACTTATGTTTATCCATCCGCCCCACCGCGATCAACCCCTGCAGTTAGAATAATTAATTTACAATCACCCGTTGTCTATTTTTGATTCGACTGAGATATGTTTCCCATTCAGCATCCAAGACCGTGAGATTTTTGGACTATGAATAACAGAGACAAATATCGATTTCCGAAATGCTTTTTTTTTAAAAGGTGTTTTGACTTTACATTTCTTGCCTTAATATTGCTTTGTCAAGTTTATTTTTATTGAAAGTTCCCTCGTTAGCAATGACGGCAACAGTCGCCTGAAAGGAATCCAACTAACAGGCACTTTAAAAGCCGAGAGCTCCTAAAGCATGTCGAGGCCTACCAAGCAACATGCATACTAAACGCGACCTGGAAAACACCCCAAAACAGAACTGAAACGGGTACTGGTAAAATGCAGCTGTGTAGTGCGTATCCGACCCTGATCAATAGGTTAAACACTCTCACACGTTACTGTCTAGCGCTTCCTTTTAGTCCGCCTATCTGACGCCTACACCTAGAAAACACGTTAAAATTATTCTAAAGTCCGTACCTACGAGCGCCTAAGTATTGCGTCACGAGGGCCCGTTAAAAAGAGAACAAGTTAAAGGACCGGAAAAGTTTAAAAAAAAGTCATTATAGAGTGTAATATCGAGAATTTTATATGTATGTTCAAAACTTGTTATGGGAAAATTCAACGCATAGAAATCAGTAATTATCCCACCAATACTGAAATTTTGAGAAAATCTTGATGGAAAAATCCTGAGTCCAGATGGTATTTATGCTTTACTAAAATTTATTTTCATCCCTCAAAAAGTACAAGGACCGGTAAGAAACCTTATAACCCGCCATTCACATATTAAAAATACAGTTGCTCAACATTAAGTCGTAAGTACTAGGACAACTAACGCGCTACGACGCGGAAAACCATAAATCAAGCAGAACTGAACCGCTATAATAAAAGTGCAGTCAGGACTGGCAGCTTTCCCTCGGACACTGGTGTAAACCTATCTTTACCCTCCGTTATTGCTTTGTTTTTTGTACCATGCCCATAGCAACACTGCAGTAAAATATAAGAATATTTATTCAATGATAAGAATATTATTATTATATATAGGTTAATTCAATTTATGCATTTCTTCGGCTTAACTTGAATTTTGCTGTTGTTTACGTACATAACTCAACTCAGGCGTGTAATAACTCCCCCGCGTAGATGGTAAGGTAAGGTCCGAACAAGAATAATTATCGTACCTTTCCAGCAATTGCTAACCTTGTGTCTCCCCCTCCCACCCCCCCCCCCCCCCCCCCCCCCCCCCCGCCGTGTAAAAGTGTCCAGCTGTTACAGAGCCTTCGCTCAGGCGTGATCCAACGCGTTGTGGATATGCGGCAATGAATAAACATAAATATTATCTTGCAAACCCTCTTATGACATGATGTTCAATTCGCACGCCTCTCTGGGGCCTTTGTCCCCAACTCGTTCCTAAAGGGAGTCTCTTTCATAACGGAATAAATACAGAGCCCCACACTACCGCCGTACAGATTATACTGCCACATTTTTGTCACAGGAACATGCCTGAGTCACCGCTGATAATAATTAAATTACCAAGAAAATACGAGAATTACTGCCAGCCGTATCATTTTCGTCATACCAGTTACGGATATTTTCTATAGCGGTTTCCATAACACTTCTCATACCAAATCTACAGGATTTGCGTTGTTTTGCGACCTAGCAATTGGCCCCAGTCAGACTTGGTGATGAATCACTGGCGCTAAACACAGAAAAACATAATCACCCATATCCGGTCAATTTGAGCACCTCAAACCTCCAGGTAGAAAGACTAAAACTAATGACATAAAGAAAAAAAAAAAAAAACAAAATGTCCAATATACAGACACGGTTTGTCAAGCATAAGTCACCGATGAGGATGTTGCGCCGGACAAGCGCGAAGAGCCTATAGTGTGCTCACGGGGCGATCTAGTCCCTGACAAAATCTATTAAATGATTTCCCCCCCGATCTAACGCTCCAAGGCCCCACTATATCATTTATCAGTGCCTTTGACCGCTATAAGGCCACAATTAACGTCGAAGTCGTACTTGCATCTACGTTATGGGTTGAATAAAATAAAAACGGCAATACAACGCTAGCATTTACTTTGCGTTTAATCGCTCATACACACTCACCCACCCTACGGAAGCACAAGACGCATAAAGCAAAACAAGCACTCTGCCGTCATAACGCATCCCCTTATATACCACATGCAGTTCTGTTTAATTGGAAAACGCTAATGTAATCTGCATGAGCAAAGCATTTGACAGCTTTTGCGTAATAACGGCAGGTTTTGGTTAAAGACAAAACAAACCTCGAAAAAAACGATACGCTGACGCAGTAATGATGGATATGTGAATGAATATCGGTCGCGGTTGACATAATTCGTTAAAATGTTTTAGTTTTCGATCACACTCTACGGAATAGCTCTAGACGTTTCTCCCTGCAAGATATGCTTGGAACATAGCAGAAAGCAACAAACCACCAGAAAACGGTTGTGTAAAACGCGCAAACTGTACAACTAAATACATAAACATAGTATCTTGTGCCTACCACCCCACCCCCATAAAAAAAAAGAATAGGGCAATAGTGAATATTTCTCCGACTACGGCTGTCCCAATAATATTATAGAGTCGTTGGCTCGTGTAGTTCGTAAATTATTCGATTCAGATTTTTCCAAGTAGATTCCGAAATCAACATATCAAAATTGTACTTACATCTTCTGGAAAATAGAAGTAGTATTTTGGTGTTTTAGATAGTTTTCTTATAGAAGAAAACTTTGATTGAGATATAATTTCTAGGCTTTATACTTCCTGATTTCCCACAACTTTAACCCCCACAATAGTTCGATTCGATTCAATATCTGAAATGCAACTGAGACTTCGATTTTGGTCACCTCTACCTCCGACTACACTCTAATTCAGAAAATGTTATTATATGCAAGATCCTGAATGTTAGCTTAAGTTTCGACACAGGATCGAATAAGAAGAGGGCCAAGATAAATACCACTCCACCAGGACTATGATAGACTAACATTAGTTATTTACATAGCTGTGTGAAATAAAATATTTTATTTCATATCCACAATGTAAGCTGCGCGCTAAGTATTGGTTAACGGATAGAATTGCGGCCGTAGAAATGCGCAGCATCCATCCTGCGGGGGCGACTCATCGAGCCAGTTAAGCCTTGTCGATAACCAGTCGAACATATACGGACCTCGAAACATTACTCTGAATTAAAAATAAACAAAATACATAACAAAAAAAAAACCTTTAACAAAGGCCCTAATAAAAAAAAAAAATTGTATAAAAAAAAAACTAAAAGAAAAAATAAAATTTTTTAAAAAAAAAAAAATAATAAAATAAAAAATATTAAAAAAAAAAATAAAAAAAAAAAAAAATCCACTAACTACAACTTTAACAATACACACTATAAACTAACACAAAAAAAAAATAAAAAAATTTAAAAAAAAAAAATTAAAAAAAAAAAAATATTCTTTTTCAATAGAAAAAAAAAGAAAAAATATTTACATATATCTTTTTAAAAATAAAACAAAAAAAAAAAAAAAAAACAAAGAAATAAAAAAAAAAAAAAATAAATAAAAAAAAAAAAAAAAAAATAACAATATAAAACATAAAAAAAATATTTTAAAAAAAAAAGCTAAATAAAATTAAAAAAAATAAAAAAAACATCATCTAAAAAATAAGTCAAAAAGTAAACATCTTAAGTTTCTTATCGCAAAAAAAAAAAAATACACAGAAAAGGAAGAGAATTAAAAAATACTACCGCGAAAATAGTAAAAATAAATAAAAAAAAAAAAATGGAAAAAAAGATAAAAAAATAAATAATAAAAAATAAGACTAATAAAGATAAGGGGGGGAATGTACAAGGAGCTCCACACAACCCACAACCCACCACCAAACAACATAAAAAAAACCATAAAAAAATATAAATAAAAAAAAAAATTTAAATATCGAAAAAAAGAAAAAAATCAAAAGAAATAAACAAAGATAAACAAAAAGATTAAAAAATAAAAAAACAATAGTAGCATAATACAAAAAAAAAAAATAAAAAAAAAAATAGAAAACAAAAAATAAAAAAAATAATATAAATTAAATAAAAAACAACAAAAAAAAAAAAAAAAAAAACACCTCCCACTCCCCCCTCCCCCCCCTGTGAGCGGGAAGAAGGAAGCAAAGGAGTGGAAGATTGTTTTACCATCATCCAGGGCAGACACCACTCATTGCACTTTACCTTGATGGTTCAGTTCTGTTTGAGATGTTTTCCGTTTAGAGTGCAGTTGGTGGCTACCTATTTCACTAGCTCTTTGCTATTGAGTGGTCGTTGGTTAGTTTCTTTTGGGAGCTGCTTCCGGCCTTGCTTAGAGTGAATTCCAATAAAATTAATGGCTAAGAGCTACTACTAAATGTAATAGCAGCAATTGCGCTCTAATAGGAAACAACTCTAACAGAACGCATAGTAGCGTATTTTGGCTTCAATAGTCTTTCACCGCATTCCCACCCAGTAATAAGTAGCCCGGTGTTTACATACGGATATATAACAAATGAGGCGATCAATTACATTTGAACATATAAGTTTTACCAAGCATGGGGCATGGATGTACCGAGTCTACCAGGCTCGATCCATACATGCCCCATGCTCGGCAAAGCAACTTTTGATTAAGTTTGGAGGTAGATGAAGTCATAATTAAAAACATTACTATGACGTCAGAAAAGGGAAGTTATTTATGTTTATGTTCAAACAAATGACGTAGCTTTTGTTATTATGTTGCAACAACAACTAAAGTAATTTGTTATTATTTCATCTAAATAAGGAAAATACCTCCTTAGTACATTCCATTCCTCCCGGTTAACAACATTTACGGCTCCCACTTTAACATTTATATGCGAAACTAATATCGAATCCAGAATCTATTTTACGAATCTAGTTTCCTTTGAATGATTATCAAGAAAATTCAAACGAGGGTCAATTTTTCATTACAAATTTTAAAGCAAAAGGTACCAATACATATGCGAAAATTTCGCAATAATGTAATTTTCCAATACAAACTTTACTAACTGAAATAAAAAATGAGTACTCGGCGGATCTCTAATCATGGCAGCTCTGATCATTATGGCCCATAAACGACCCGAAGGATTATTTCTAGGGAGTGTTTAGCGTAATAAATTTTAGTTAAAAATAATAATATTATATAAACAAAAATATGGTTTTATTTTTTTATAATTTTTAGATAATTCAAAATAAAATAAAAAAAATAAAAAGACATAAGAAAAAACAGTATAATCCAATTTTAATATATAAAAATAAAAAATAAAATAATAAAAAAAAAAAAATAAAAAAAAAATAATAAAAAAATCCAACTACTAATTAATAATAAATACCACTCAACAAATACATAAAAAAAATAAAATTAATATAACCAATCATCCGAGAAAAAAAAAAACTTACAATAAAAACTAACAATAACAAAAAATGTACTCCTATAAAAAAAAAAAAAAACTCCCCAAAATAAATACATAAATCAAAAATCGTTAAAATAAAATATTTCAACTCATCTATCAAAAAACAACACTCATAAAAACAAAATTAACTATTACTTAAAAACTAAAAGATTTTAATAAAATAGACAAAAAAAAAAAATATAATAAAAGAAACAGTTAATAAAAAAAAAAATAACCTATTTATTCATAAAAATAAAAAAATCATAAAACAATTATTACAACTATCAACCAATTATCTTTAAAAATTACATATAAACCTTTTTATTGCTAAAAACCAAATTAAATCCCTTAATCACCATTATAATCTTTTCAATTTTCATTCCCCAATTAACCAGATTTTTCCCACCATTATATACTCTATAAATCCCAAATCCCTTTAAAAAAAAAATTCTAAGTATAAAGAAATTCAGGAAAAAAAAAAAAAAAATAATAAAAAAAATTATTTTTTTAAAATTAAATAATTGTATAATATCAATATTTATCTAAACAAAACCAAACCAAAAAAAAAAAAGAAATAAAAAAAAAAATATATAAAAAATTACCATTAAAAACATACAAGAAACACCACAAATCTCAATTTGAAATCAAA
>CAVMBJ020000001.1:1196220-1216391 GCA_963675895.2 Styela plicata
TTGGGTTCGAATCCCGCGATTGATGATTATATGGAGAGGTCTGCTGGATGCCTCGCCGGTGCACTTGATTCACACAAGTGCTGTTTCGGCTTTCCCACAACCACACTGCACAGGGCCATGCATTGAAAATTCGAAAATGCGTCAAGCCGTAAACCTTCGGATCGAATTTAGTTGTGTTTAATACCATTTTTTTAAGTCGGACATGTGTTACTCTCTTTGAATCTTTCTTTAAAACTTCTTTTCTGGCTACTTTTTAAACTTTATTTTATGCGTTTAGGTGTATTTTCCACTCGCTTCATGGTCGTTTCTGTAGTTTTCAGTCGATTGGTAATTATGGTAACGGCAGAGCAGGGGTAGTTATCATTTTGCTTTCTTCTTCCACAGGATAGAAATGAAATCCTATCCTTCCCCTCCCATGTAAGGTTACTACTTTCGCCACCAGTCGACTAACCATGCCATGTACAAAAATGAGTAAATCTGTCAAAAAACTTTTGATTTGAAACTGATATCTGCAAGAGAGGACGTGATTCATCATATATGTTTGGGCTGTATTCTCGCTTTCCTCTCCCACATGATAAAGATAAAACCTTATCCTGTCTAAGATTTGAAGTGCTGTCAAATAGCTAAATAAATAGTCTATATATTGTCTAAATTCAAAAAGGTTTTATCATCAGTAATGTGATGAGGTATTTACTAGAGCAGGGATGGCGAACCTTTTTGATTGAATGGGTCACAGATGAGACTTTAATTCAAAAAAACAAAGGAGGTCACAGACGAGAAATTTGTTGCTGCATGTTTTCTGCAAGTCTTGTAATTCTTGGCTGATCATGCATAGTTTTCAACTCAGCACATGCAGCACTTATATCTGGGCTGAGACGATTCCTGGTACTGGGTTTTATAAAATTCATGTGTGAAAACAAGGATTCGCATGAATATGTGGAACCGAACAGCGTTAACAAAGCTACCGCAAATCGTTTCATGGTTTCAAACGAATTTAGCAGGGAATTCCATTCTGTAAAGAATATATTTTCAGCACGGCATTCGATTGCAGGAAAGGCACTACCATTCATTTCCGCTTTTGCTTCAATTTTTTGTAGGTGGTTATTCAAACCTACAAATTTCGCTTTCCAAAATGCGTTTTCTTGGAAGTTATGATCAGTGCCAAATGCAGTACAAAGGGGCTACTTAACACAAAAAAACAAGTTATTGTAACATGTATAGGGAGAGGTATTTCCCAATTACCCAGGAAGACTCCTGCCCGTTTAAAATTAACAAATTAGCTCTCACAACGGGAACTCAGCTCTCATTACCGTTTGCTCAAACGTCGATCTAATCCTGAACTAAAGTTGATAATACGATGAGTCTCTTTCACAGATCAGTAGGCTACAGGTATTAATAGGTAAAATAATTTGCTAACAATGAAGAGCACAATACGTTTGTTACATCACAAATGTCTATTCTAGTTACCAGATTGGAACAAGGCTCGACTTTATTACAAATACAGTTCTAGACATTTGTTAGAATTTTTGAAGCCATAAGTGGGTCACTGAAGTGCCAGTGGCGGATCACTTGACTTGACCCTCGGGTCAGTGGTTCGCCATCCCTGAACTAGAGCCTGACCAATATTGTTTTTTCACAAACGTTTCTGATATTTTGACAATCGATAGCCGATGTCACAAACTTCAAAGAAAAAAAACTGGCAAAATATAATACGAAAAATAATCAACAAAAATGCTTCACTTTGGTGATCATTTCAAATTCTTTTCATCGCAATGAACGTCAATAACAAAAGATAAATTCATATGGAAATGTCATCCTCAATAATTTAATTTGATTATTAATTAACAAAGTTTAGCTAAAATCATGCTAAGTTGATTTTCATTATTTGCAGGATATACATAATTTAAAATTGCATTACCGATGATGTAGCTGTCTGTTCAAATTAAATGATGAGAAAAACACTGAACCAAGTTCTATATGTCTGGAATTAAAATGGCTGAATCTGCTGAGACACTAGAAATAGATGAACCTACAACTTCTAATGATCCAAGTACATTTCAAAATGCATCACAATTACAAAGTTCTGCCGGCACAAGTCAAGCCCTGGCTCAAAATTTCATGCAGGGTTTTGGTGCAATAGCAAAACAATCTGGAAAGCAGCTGAATGTACAGATCAATCTACAAAACGTTCAGAACCAGAATGTAAATAATAAACAAGGTAAATGTAAAACTGTGCTTTATGTGTAGCTAGATCACGATTTATGCTAAATTTGATCTCGTGTGTAGTAAGGGGCGATTATAAGGGAATAAGAAGGTTTCAGATGATTTTTCACCATCGGTCGCAGCAAATATCGCCCACTCGACAGTAACTGGAAATACCACGAAGTATCATTCTGGAGGACTTCTGATGTTCCAAAACACAGGATAGGATTTCATTTTTATTCTGTGGAAGAGGAAAGGCGAGACTAAGGTTTATCCATATGGCGAACCAGGGATGTGGGAATGATCTTGTTACTGTTTGGAAGCGTTTTTTTCTCACCATCTCTACTTATCTTTATTCTTTTTTATCAAAATTCGCTCTAAGCAAGGTTGCACATGGCAGTCTCCTGAGTTTTAAAGCCATTTAGGTCAACACAATCTGGAATGCAATGAATTCCAAAGTTTCTAAAAGAAGTTTGAGGAAAAAAACTTTTGACAACTGTTTGTGACACTGTGGAACTTTTGGAAGACCTAGAGCAGAAAGCCCCTTTGAAGGTCCATGATGATATCTGTAAAATAAACAAAGCGAGCCAACGTTGCGACAAGCATTGCAGACTTGCAAAGTTTAGGGACAATCACATGATCAAGCATATTCAGAGCTGTGACTGCTGAACTGTACCAGATGTGACAACAATATTCCATGCAGGGTACTAATGATCTTTATCTTTATTCATGTTTTTCTTCACAGAGCTCCAGAAACATACCATGGAGAGAAGATTCGCCGCACTGGCCGGAGGAAAAAATCAACCAAAGAATCCAGTGAAAGCTATATTAGCTGGTAGGCAAATTTCAAGTAATACCCAAAACAAAGTCAACAAACTACCAAACTTTCTACTCTATAAAGCGCTTGATTTTACTGTAACCCTGGCCTGGAATTCCTGGTTTTTAAGGGTTTGACCTTGGTCAGATGAAAAGTTGCAGATAAAATATGTATATTTGTATAGGAAAAGTTCTGAGCCTTCTGGCCATACACTAGTTCATTCTCTCTCTATATATAGCGTTCTTGCTTTCAGAATTTGAATACACTTGCTTGAAGACATGCTTGCAAATTCGTTTGCAAAATTTTAAATATTTTTTGACTTTCCATAGGGAGCTTGACATAGTATATTAGAAAGAATTATTGCTGGATTACACAGGAAATAAGCAAAAGGAACTTCAAGGAATCCCTCAACCTTGAAATGAATTTTTGAAAATTTCATCATAGCTTGATACAGGGCGGCAGAACCTTGGTATTCTAAAGGCCACAATACATGTGAAATTGTCTTACCGATGCGTTAAAATATAAACGGCAATACACTCCTGTATTGCTTTGCGTTAATCATTTTCACATGCGTACAAAGCACAAAAGCAAAAAAAGAAACAAGCACTCTGCGTTAGCTTTCATAGCAAACCGTTCTGTTTCAATGGAAAACGTAAGGAACTGCATGCAAAGCATTGCGCTTGCGTAAAACGCAAGGGTAAAATAAACAAACCAAGAAAAAACGCAACATACGCAAAATTGTAGTGTGGCCTTTAGGATGTCCGAAAGGTTCATGTTTTATTCTTTAGATGGACGAGAAAGCTTTAAAATCATCAACACTGCAATTTCATAGCAGTTTGATAATTTTCCACCTTTTTCTACAGTTTGGTTACTATCAGACACTATAAAAGACATTTTTATATCTTCCAGCCACAGATATACACCACAAAATTTTTTTCTCATATTTGAATAATTTTCTTCCGATGGAATCTACTTTCTTTGGGTGTCTCAGTAGCAGGGTAGATGGCATAATGCCAGCCTGGCTTCATAAAAGTCTGGGCATAATTCCAAAAACTCATCATCGTTCATCATCGAGTCTGTGAAGGCGTAGAAAGAATGATAGTTAGGCTTACACCGGAGAGTCTAGAAAATTTACATGTCTCATCGTCTCTTTGTGTGTCTGGTTGTACCCAGAGTGACAGAATCTTTTTGTAATGATCATGTTGTTTTCTTTGGATGGATAGAAAAGCTTCAAAACCATCAAAACTGCTATTTCATAAAATATTGAACCTTTTTCTACAGTTTGGCCGCTACCAGACACTTGAAACGAAAAATTTCAATCATCTATCGAGAGATATATCATGAAATACCGTCTTGCTGGATTTTCTTTCGATGGAATCTTTTTTCTTCGGGTGTTTGAGTAGCTGTCGTCCTGTCTCACAAATGAAACTTTCTGTATTTTACCCTGTTTTCCAGGTGGTATTGCTGGAGGATCTGCATCACATTTCCAACAGAGTATGTAAAAACACAACTACAACTTGCAGAAGGAGTGCACCCACCTAAATATAAGCGTAAGATACATTTTTTTTTCATTAAAATTCGCTCAGAGCAAGGCCACAGGAGACAAATCAAACTTGAAAATTCTCCTGAAGCCACTCAGGTGCAAAGAGCTACATGAAATGCAGGAATAGGAACTAAGGAACCCCCATCACTGATAGATGTCTATCAACGGGAGTTTTAAAGCCTTGTGGATCAACACGATCAGGAAAGCAGCGAAAATGCGTGGAATTACAGAGAGAGAGAGAATTTTATCAATTTACGAACAGAAAATTAAAACATATTAAAAATAATGTCTTTTTTCTAATCTCATTTTGCTTGTTAATGCTGCAGGCACGGTATGGATGTTCTTCTCCGAATAAAATTTCGATTGCGATTTTAAAATTTTGATTTCAATTATTTTAATAAGAATTATTTTCCAAAACAATCATTATAATATTGCATGCCAAGTTACTATAAAATTTGACGTGAATCATAACTGAAATACAGAACAAAAAATTGTGTGAACTGTGGAGCAAGACTTAGAATCTGTCTATGGACAAGTATTGTTTAATCTTGCTAATATTGTAATATAAAAGTTTGTGGTAGCTGGATTTATTTTGGACCTGGATGGATTCTTGATAAAAACTGCTAGTTTCTTTTTTTTTTGTGTGTGACTATTTTATATTTTTCAATTCTGAAGTGTTTTGCAGTAATGAAATAATGCTCGAATAAAATGTGACCCCTTAAAGAAGCTGACACCCAATCAATGTACCGTCCTAGGTTTCCTGTAGGATAGGATATCATTTTCATCCTGCAGGAGAGGAAAATCGAGAATCAGCTTAACCATATGGCGAACCACGACCTCTTGTGCAGATACCAGTTCCAAATCGGGGTAAAGGTTTTTTTTGGGATCATCGTATTTCTCATATTTCCTGGACCTGGTATATACTATATATAAACACTAATGGATTCCAATTTGACAACTACTATCTTTGTATATTCACAGGTATTATGGACTGTGTTCGAGTGACAGTAAAAAGCCACGGGGTCCTCGGATTATATCGTGGATTAAGCTCTCTGGTTTATGGATCAATACCAAAGGCTGCTGTGAGGTTAGTGCTTGATTTTGCAAAAATAGATAGAAAAGTCTGGTCAATGCGATGAGGTAACCTTCCCAGCGTAAAAACAACAAAGACTGAAACAGTTCAGCTCAGATCTGCTGAATCCAATAATTGAGAACAATTTCTGTCAAATTTTTGATGGTTTCATATTTGAAAATTTATAGTAGAGTTGAGATGGACCGATGGCAAAGTTTTTGTTGATACCGATGCCACTTTTCTTAATTTATATTCCGATACCAAGTTGTAGAAATCTCCATTATATCTAAGAAGTACTCAGTACCGGCGGTATCGGTGATGAAAGTTTTCCGATACTAGTACAGAGACCGATAAAATCTTCGTAAATCATCGATACTGATACATCGGCGCATCTCTAGCTATGAGTGAGCCCAATGGCGTAGTAGTTATCATGGTGGCAGGGTGACAGAATGTAAACTTTGTTTAAGCGTTCGTAATTTTCAGGTCATTTTCTTCAGATCGACAAAAGTTTCAAAAAAATCAATACAGCTATGAAATAGCCAAAAAAAAAACAAATTTATGCCACCTTGCATTTTTCTATCTTTTCTTTTTTTTTTATTAAAATTCACTCTAAGCAAGGCCGGAAGCAGTGTCTAAAAAAAACCCCAACTCTCGTCCACTTAATCACAAAGAGCTACTACAAGATGTGTAGTACCAGCAACTGCACTCTAAATGGGAAAAAACATCCTGAACCTTTATAGTAAAATGCAGTGAGTTGTATCTGCCCTGGGCGATGGTAAAAACCTTTCCCACTTCTTAAAATGAACTTTTCAGATCCATACTGTAACTTTCAATCTGACAGCAATATATTTATGTAAAAAAAGATTGTTTAATAGATTTTTAATATACCGGTGGTCTGAAAGAACAGCGGGGCTTCTTTATTTTGAGAAAAATTGAAGCAAATTTGGATACGACTTGTTGATCTTCTATGCTGGTTCGATGAAACTTCTATTTCCAACTATTTTCTGAGCACACGTTATTTTTCAGGTTAAATTCATCCATGATCAAACAGGACCGAATCCAAAATATAAAGGTTTTCTCAGAGGTGTGGGACAAATAGTCAGAGAACAAGGTATATTATATTAATAAAAAAGGGGAAATTATTATGGTTTTGGGACTCAATTAGGGTCGCCACTTTTAGATTTATGTAACTGTGATATAGATGGCATTTTTTATTATTTTACGGCGAATAAAAATTTCAATCTTTTGAGCATGTGCCACAGATGGACCGTGCTTCAATACTACCATCCATCAGTGACTCAAGCTTGATGGATGTTTTTTTTTCTGTTACTATGCTTTGTCAAATTTACATTTTGTTCAGTTCTTGTGTTTTTTCACATGAAGCATGTTTTGTCAAGTATGGGCCAATGATGGATTGCGTCGATAAGACTCAAGACATCTATGGCGCATACTTGACAAAACAAAATTTTGTATGGCGTTCCATACTTGACAGATCGCACAGCCAGGGTGGCCGCGACCAAAGACGCTAGGGACAGGGTGTCCAAAATGAAAAGAATAGTCAAAAACATTCGAAAATTAGACATAGACTCTTGATTTTAGACATATTTCGAAACAGCAGCGCTCACAAAGTGTCTTTTTTATTGCATGAATACGATAAATTTGACAGTTGAATTTCATTTTTGTTCTGTAAATTGATATAGATTCGTGACAAAGGAAATTGTGTTATATACTCCAAAGTTTTCTACATTCTGCGATTAAAAAGTTTAAAACGCTGCTTTTCATCAAATACACAGCTGATTTGGGAATGTTACATGTTTGGAATAATTTTTTTTTAGAATACATTAAAACAGTAAAATATACGGTATTGGCCATCCCTGGCTAGGTGTCAGGTTAGATCAATCATATTTCTCATTCGCATTCCCTCCCCTCATTGCTCTGTTTTTGTTTTTCATATTACCATTACACAATATTTAATTCTCCCAAACTCTTTGAACAGCTCATCAGGGGACCGGATCAAGGGAAAATCAAATTGAGACGAGGAATATTATTATATATTTTTTTCCCAACCCCTAAACTGACCCAATATTCATAAAATCTTCAAATAGTATTGAACTTTTCCAAATAGTAAAGAAACCTAAGTTCGGGCTGTCCAAAATACTCGATCCGATTCTAAATATTCAAATCATAAATTATTCGATTCGATTTCTGCAATAATTTGTAATGATAATGTTGAGAATTGCTTCTCCTCTTCATATTTATTGAGCATGAATTGCCGATGAACTGTGCATATTCACCCACTACCTGCCCCAAACCATTATATTAGGAAACAAGTCTGAAACGTCTGATGCTACACAAACCAACTCCAACATTCTCCAAATCCTTACTGTTGTCGGAACCCACATGATTCCACATAAACCAATACCCACATTTCCTGTTGTTTGTTTTATTTCAATTTTATGTTCAACTCCAACTCCATATATTTTCTGATTTTCCTGTACCAATATTTATTGAACCAATTTCTTTGATTTATTCCTATTTTCTCACTTTCATTTTTTCCCAAAAATTTTAATTTCTATTCACCCACCGAAAAAAAAAGTCTGCAATGCTTATCTCTAACCCAGTTTGATTATTAATAATTCTAAATAATACTTCGAAACAGTAATTTTGATAACTCAAGTCTTGAGGAATATCTCTATCCAGTCTTTTACACATATTCGAATTCCTGAGCGTTCTTCTTCATTTTGTTCAGTAAACCTCGCACAGTTCCCCCTATATTTTGTTATTTTATTCAGTTTTTCCCATATTTTGTTTAGTAAACCCAATTTTTTTATACAGGTATCCGAGGGACGTACCAAGGTCTAACGGCAACGATGTTGAAACAAGGTTCGAATCAAGCGATTAGATTCTTCGTGATGACATCACTTAGGAATTGGTAAGGAATTCTGATCAATTTGAATAAAAATGCACCCTTGAATTCGAAGAGGGAGGTGGACCATGCAAAAATATAGTGGGATATCACAGGTTGAAGACCTTGAATTCAAGATCTGACGATGCAGGCTGATCATCAATCTATACTCACCACTCAATCCAGGGTGTAATAATTTGAGTAGGCAAAGCCGAATCGGAGAATCATATATTTTCAGAAATTCTATCGCTGTCGGTCTATAAGTGGCGGCCTTGGTTAGGGTGGTAAAAGTTGCAATATTATGCTAAGAATGAAAAAATTTTCCATTGCTGCGACCTCACTTTAAAGCCGGAGAGAAAATGTTTCGTCTTTCCTACTTGCATGCCCGTATAGTAGAGTATCCTGCCCCTCCCATTCCTTGCATCTCATATTTGTTCGGAGGAACGGAAGCAGGAAGTTTGTTTGTTTGTATTGTCTTGCATCGTTTGTATTGTATTGCTTGACAAAAAATACAATTCTTAAACAAGGATACTCTGCTCACAGAAATGGGTAAATGTGTACCGTATTTACTCGATTGTAAGTCGCGGCTAATAAAGTTTTTTTTTCATCATGTTTGCTGCTTACATTCAAGGGCGGCTTACGTTTGTTCTTTGTGATGTCGTACTCTGTCAAAACTTTAATTTCCGTGCACACCCAGATATTCTAAAACCCATATAAGCACAGGCACAGTATATGCAGCTTACATTAAATTTTAAACACTGTCACATCCGGCTTAAAATCAAGGGCGGACTTAAATTGTTCTTCTAAATTCACTCAAATCTCCGATTTTTACCTCCAGGTACCGAGGAGATGACCCCGGCAAAGAGATAGGAATGTTAATTACTGCAGGGTTTGGTGCCACGGCGGGAGCTGCATCAGTGTTTGGAAACACACCACTAGATGTCGTTAAAACAAGGATGCAGGTAAACTTTCTTCTCCCCATGTGTCGACCAACTTAGTTGGAGACAGGACGTTACAATTTATTTATTATTTGTGGGTCGCCGGTGGCGTGGTGAAACCGACAATAGTTGTGTTGACCAACTTAGTTGGAGACAGCCGTTACAGTTGACCAACTCAGCAAAAAGTAACATCATCTGATCACTCTCGGAATTTCAGAAACATTAATCGAGTGATCTTTCGCTACAAGAATTTGAAAGCCATAAACATCGAGCTAATCCTTTAGTCTGTATAAGATACCTCGCTTTTCTTTCTGCATAACAGCACATTAAAGGCTGTGGTATAACAGCATGAGTCGTATGCATCGGATGACTTTCAAAAATTTTGTTGAAGAAACTCATCAAGATTGATTTACAAAGCGATAAACATCGAGGGAATTCTATAGTCTGCGTATTGTACTCGGTTATCCAGAAAATTTGACCTAGTGTAGTTGGGCGACCTAAACGAAGCAAATGATGTTTCTATTTTGTGTCACGTCCAATGGCTTAAGAAGAACTGGCTTAATCCGACTCAGACTCACAGAATGTCAGCTACTCAGCAACTTAGACATCCGGAGAAAATGATTCCATCGGAAGAAAATATAGCAAATGATTCATATTTCATGATATACCTGTAGTTAGAAGATTTAAATGTCTATTTTTTTTTTGAGTGGCTGGTACTAACGAAACTGTATAAAAAGGTTCAAAATCATCAATACTGCTATGCTCCCTCGCTTTTCTTTCCGCTTAACAGCACATTAAAGGCTGTGACATAGCAGCATGAGTCGCATGTATCTGATGACTTTCAAAATTATGTCGAAGAAAGTAGCTGGCGACCTAAACGAAGCCAATGATGTTCCTATTTTGTGTCACGTCCAATGGCTTAAGAAGACTGGCTTAATCTGACTCAGACTCACAGAATGTCAGCTACTCAGCAACTTAGACATCCGGAGAAAATGGTTCCATCAGAAGAAAAAAATAGCAAATGATTTATATTTCATGATATACCTGTAGTTAGAAGATTTAAATGTCTTTTTTTTTTTGAGTGGCTGGTACTAACGAAACTGTATAAAAAGGTTCAAAATCATCAATACTGCTATGAAATAGCAGTGTTGATGATTTTGAAGCTTTTGTTGACACGAACATTTTGGACAGTGGAGTATATCCTACTCAGATGTGAACATCTCTCACCGCGAAACTTATTTTTCAGGGTCTGGAATCTCACAAGTACAAGAATACATGGGATTGTGCCAAACAAATATGGCAGAATGAAGGGTTCTTAGCGTGAGTATATTTTCATTTTGGCATACCCTTCACCCAACCCAGGGTGTAATAACTTGGATAGGGTAAGCCGAACATGAAAAGATCATATATTTCCAGCATTTCTAACCTTGTCCGTTTCGAAGTGGCCGCTAGTAGAAGGACCTAAAAAGTGGGGCCACAATACACGCCTGCATTGCTTTGTGTTTTATCGTGTTCACATGCCTATAAAGCAGGAAACACAACGAGCTTTCCTACGTTAGCTTTCATAGCAAACCGTTCTGTTTCATTGGAAAATGAGAACATGATGTACGTATTAAATTTATTTTTGTATTGAAATTCACTCCAAGCAAGGCCAGAAGCAGAGCCTAAAAGGAATCAACTAACTACAACTTAAAAGCAAAGAGCCACTAAAGGATGTACCAATACAGAAAACATCCCAAACGGAACTGAACTGCCGCGGTAAAGTGCAGTAAGTGCTAACTGCCCTGGGCGATGGTAAAACCAACTACCACTTCGTTTTAGTCGCCTCTTACAATGCGACAGAAATGCATCAGGACTATTCTAAAGCCTGTACTTATATGAAATGAGAAATTCAGTATTACCTATAATCCGCGTGTGCCGATGTTTTATCGGCATTATTGACACTCGTGGCAATAAATCAGTATCGCCATGAAAAACCAATATCGGTTAAGCCCTAGTATTTTTTACAGCCACTTCTTGAAGTCTATCACCCTGACGAAGGCCCTGTACTAGCGATCCACTGACGAAGGCCCTATACTAGCAGCCACAGCCACTTATAGACGGGTTGTTGGAAAAATATGATCTTTGCCTTTTTAGCTCAGCCTATTCAAGTTATTACATGGGTCTGGTGGTGGGCATGGATTAACGAGCCGGACTCGATGGGACTCGAACCAGAGGTATTCAACCTGCGATGCCAACATGTTAACTAACAACTAGGCCATGGCGCCCACAATATAGAGTAAGGGCATACCTCATTCTTCTCTAATCCCTTCCAGCTCATATACCATATCACACATTACTATTTCTTTTTCCAGCTTCTACAAAGGTACCTCGTCTCGGGCGAGTGTGCGCTGACGTGGCACTCGTATTCGTACTTTACGAACAAACTGTGAAATTTTTGAACAAAGTATGGCCAGAGAAAGATCAACGATAAACTTCCACTGTTACATCATAATTATGCAATTGTTTGACGTCGCACCATGCTTAATTCTACAGCGTAGAGGATGAACTTTTACTATTATCTTACAAAGTGGCAGAGAATTGATCTTCTTCGAATGTACAAAAAAGCTTCAAAACCATCAACACTGCTATTTCATAGCAGTATTGATGATCTTGAACCTTTTTTTATGCAGTTTAGTTACCACCAGACCCCCAAAGAGACATTTAGTCACAGATATATCCTGAATTATAGCCCATTTGATAATTTTTCTTCTGATAGCAGCCATTTTTTCTTCGAGTGTCTGAGTAGCTGGTATTCTGACGGTCTGTAATTTCACATACAAGGTTTTGTAGTTGGTTTGGCTCATTGTACGGAAGGGTATTTGAAGACTTCACTTTATTGATTCATTATTGACATATACGAGTTACAGTTATGGACATATTTGATTTGTAATACTTTGAGTTTTGTTTTATTTTACAGAATTTTTTATGGCATTTGTTCAAAAGATTTTTTCTGTTCCTCGTAACAAAATCTTTAACTCGTTTGGCTGCCTCTTCGCATCCATTCACTGTGAAAGTTCAGTGTCACCAACAGATTTAAGTTTTTTCCTCAAAATTCTAAACTTTGGGATCATTGAATTTCTGATTGTGTTGACGTCCATGGCTTTGAAACTTTAAGTCAATAAAAATCTTAATGATGAAGATTCTTCAATCTCCCTTCATTCCCGCTTTTATGAAGCTCTCTGCACACTGATTCTTTCAGGAGACTTTCATTTACAAAATTTAATGTGAAAATGTGGAATAAGATTCAAGATTGTTGTATCAATGTTTCGCTTCATTCTTATTTAAGAACTTAACGCCTGTTCAGTTTTTAGTTCGGGTAGTTGAACAACTGATCACTCAGCCCTGTAATACATCTCTTGATATTACTGATCAGTGAAATAATTACTAAATTTTTCAGTCGTTGTTTAATATTTTTGACATCTGTACCTGTTCACTATTCATAACATTTTTTGCTGCATTAGAACAATAAACGTATCCCTATGCAGATATGAATACAGGCTTGTAATTTCATTGAAATCTGCGAGATTACTATTTTTCTTCATAAATTTATACCGGATTACATGGGGAATAAGCGAATGGAACGTTAAGTAATCGGTCTTACATCATGAAATGAATATTTTAAAATGTCAGTTTGGTCTCATTAAGCGTTTTACTAGAGTCTGTGAGATGTTTTATAAACCTGTAATCCTGCGAAGCTGAAAGCCTATGAATACAGGAATACGGGCTTCCAGAATCCCGCACTGACTCTCATGAAACTCTTAGGAAGCCAATATGAAATTATGAAATATTTATTTCAGTTGGAAGGAAATTGATTGATTGAAAGTTGAGAAATCGATTCCTTTAAATTCATTTTGCTTATTTCCTGTGTAATCCGATATATATTCCTTCCATTCTACTATATTACGTTCCCTGTGAGCAAATTAAAAAAAAACTCCCAAATTGCAATGAATCTGCAATCCTGAGAATACGTTCTGTAACATTCCACTAAATTCAACAAAAATTGATTAATCAAATTGTGTCATGCTCGCTGGCAATTTAATCTTACTTCATCATATCGGGCTGATCAATCTTAATTTGACACTTCGTAATACAAAAATTTATCCTACATAAAGTGACAAAATCATTCAATCCACCAAGGGGTCTCAGTAACTAATGCAGCCTTTAACTAATAGGAAATTTTATATTGAAACTTCTTATCATCACGATCCATACTTGACAAAATATGTTCAAACTCATCTGAGTAGAAAAATAACTATTTTATTCTATATAAACGTGTGCGTTTAATTTTGTTTCGTAATTTGCAGATTTTGTTTCTAGCAAGTATATAGTATATTATAATATCAAAAGTTTTGAAAAAATGAATTTTTTAGCAATTATTTTTGCTGGTGTTTTCCTTTATTGCATTTCTATATATAAATATTAAACACGTTTGATTATACTGTCACCCAGGACAGATGCCACTTACTGCACTCTGTGCTGTAGCGATTCAGTTCTGCATGAAGCAAGTGTAGAGCGTTACACTCTATCTGTTCTCCTTTTCAGGTGCTAATTTCTAACTTGCTTGAAATTCAGTTTTACAGCCACTTATCTGTGTAGATCACCCAGGGCAAGTCCCATGCGAGCATACACTGATGGCGAACAGGGTTAGTTTTGGTGGAAAGAGTTTAGTTTTTCGTTTTAGCCGAGCCTACCGCTATTATTCTGTGGTCAACAGGCCAGATTTGCCGGGATTCCAACCTGAGATCTTCAACCAACCTTCGGTGCCAACATGAAAGATAAAAAATCGGACTAGAAAATTGTCAAATATTTTTCAATGGCCTGTTTGGTGTTTTGGCATGAGATTGAGTGATGGTATTTAGGTATGGGATTTTAGATTCGATTTTCAGAGATATTTTGAATCGCCCACCCACTTCCTTGCGATAAAAAATACCCAGTTTTAGATTTTTCTCTTTTTTAAACTTGTATGACATCATAAAGTAAGCACAGGCACTGAAATTCATCATTTTTTGAATTAAAAATTCAAATTTCGTTAAATTAAATTCCATATGTTGTAGCCGGAAAAATATGCGTCCCCAGTAGTAATCTATAACCTGGGTGAGTGCCACTGTTATCTACCACTAGACTATAGTAATAAATGGAGATTTTTCACATTGAAAAGCTTTCTCTGATGAGCTGTGGGGTTCGGATAAGGATTCGCTTTCATGAAAGCTGGAGGTTTGATATAGATTAGGATTTTACTTTTATACTGTGGGAGAGGAAAGACGAGTATACAGCATAATCCTATGGCAAACCCTGACCTTTCGTACAGATA
The DNA here is from genome assembly GCA_963675895.2 of Styela plicata. Classification (NCBI taxonomy): domain Eukaryota; kingdom Metazoa; phylum Chordata; class Ascidiacea; order Stolidobranchia; family Styelidae; genus Styela; species Styela plicata. The sequence goes on from CAVMBJ020000001.1 coordinate 1,211,051, forward strand.
CCAGCTCCCAATCGAGTGAATCATTTCGGCTTATCATATTTCTTATTTTTCCTGTGCGTGGACTTGGTTGATGGAGGAGCCCATAAGAAGAGATTAAGTGAATCACCGTGCTATAGCATCCAGCAGACCTCTCGTACATCATCATCATCATCTGGCACAGGATTCCAACTTGCCTATTGACGGTCAGAGATTCGCTTTCATAAAAGCTGGAGTTTCGATATTGATAGGACTTCACTTTTATACTGCGGGAGAGGAAAGACGAGTATACAGCTTAGTCATATGGCGAACCATGACGTCTACTGCAGATAGATATCAGTTCCAAATAGTGATGAAGGTTTTTGGCTTATCATATTTTTCCTGGAAATGGACCTGGTTGGTAAAGGAAGCCGTAAGCAGTGCTTACGTGAGCCACCGTATACAGGCGAGACCTCTCGCACATAATTACCAATAATCATCGCACTGGATTCGAACCTACTTCTGGACAATCAGAGATGTGCAGCACGATGCGTATTCCCAGCGCTTTACCCATTCGGGCGCCCGTTAGACTTAAAATTTATACTAAAAATAAAACCCAAAAAATATGACTTGGTCACCTCGGTCAGAAGTTTAGTCTCAATTTTGTAAAACCATCTTTCTATTTTTCTTCTTTTTAGTTGTCTTTCGTAAGACGCAAGAAATACCCTAAAATGTTCGGAGAACCTTAATTATTACCGACCGATTAGCATTCTTCCGGCGTATTTATGATTTTTTTAAATAACAATGATTTTCAAACCATTGCAATTAGATTTTCGCCAAAACTACTAAATTTCTATGGCATCAACATAGGAGGCGATAAATAAGCAAAAAACGCGAAAGTTCGCGTAACGGTCGCCATAGTTATTGACGCCCTATTATTAGCGACATCGCGTGTTTGAAAGTAGACATACCTGGGTACCGGTACCTTATACAGTGCTGAGTAGATAGCGAGTGGCTTCTACCAGGAAAACTCATAGTTCTTTTTTATATATTCAACCGATGCTGAATGTATGGTTATTCGTCTCAAAATAAATACATCACCAAAATACAATCATAAGAAACATATTATGATTATGAGACAGGCTGTACGTACAAGACCTATTTGGCCTAAAACACAAGCCTGCTACCCACTTAAGCCTGCTACCTACGGTACTCTGTTCTCACATGCAGAAGGTTAGGTATGTAAAATACATGAGTTCGTTTTTCACGTGATTCGTTGATATTTTGCAATGAACTACCTATCCCTCCTCCTTGTTTCCTTACAATCCTGGATCCGTGTGTGAGAGAATTCACAAGGATACACGAATGAGATAATATCAAGCTAACATACAAAAATATCATGTTCTCATTGCACAGAAATATAAGTTTATTGTAAGCTTTCGTTAGAACATAGTCTAACTTCTTCAGACAAGATTAAAGTGCAATGAGTCTGAAAATGACCATATTTATACTCTTGTTTGTTTGTATATATCGATGTTTGTGGTTGATCGAGTACGATCATTCTCAGTTTCGATGCAGCTTTTGATTAGGGCGTCAGTAGGACCCATCGTGGGGTACAAGCATCACAAGTACTAGGCTATGCCAAGATGCAAATTTACGTGATTCGTTGATATCTTGCAATCCCTCGTTTCCATCGATATATACAAACAAACAAGAGTATAAATATGGTCATTTTCAGTGTCATTGCACTTTAATCTTGTCTGAAGAAGTTATACTATGTTCTAACGAAAGCTTACAATAAACTTATATTTTTGTGGAGAAGATGATATCTGAATGAGAAGATGATATTTTTGTTCGTTTTTTAACATAATTTTCGTATGTTAATAGCAGTACAAAACAAAGAAAATTAAAGTAGAATATGAGTGGGAAAAAAAGAAAAGCATATACATTTTAGGTAAACAACATTGTATTTTATGTGCAGTAGAGTGCGATAACAAGAATTTTTGAAGGGGTGTGGAAATGCCCTGGTCCAAAAGTGTTACCTCAGTTTACTCCGCATATTATTCTGTATTAGAGCAAAATCGTTCACAGCAAAACTAAGACAAAATCATTAGAACATTTTCCATGTTTGTAATAGAATAGAATAGTTTGAGGTTATTTGCTGCGACCTGCTTTCACATTATTAATTACAGAATATATTGAACCTAGTGATTAACTTAGGAAACGATGTTTTCCGTTGTTGTATGCAAAGGTATATAAAATAGATGTTGCATTGATAAGCTGTAATCCATCAATGTCCTTTATTGCAGAGTTTTGTTAATCTATTTGTACTTATGACATTGTATCATAGAGGTAATGCATAACTGATGTGACAATACATAGAATACTGAGTCAGGTTCCATCTCAGATCTTGTATTTGTCCGAAATTAAAATGGCCGAATCTGCCAAGATACGCGAAATAGATGAACCCACAACTTCAGTTGATCCAACGACAGTTCAAAATGCATTGCAATTACGACAAGCAAGCTCCACTGATGAGAGTCTGCAATCGATTATGCGGCAAGGTTTGGGTTCATTAATGGAAACATCTCATGACCATGGAGTTGTTTTTGCACCGACAATTAATTTGACCAATAAACAAGGTGAGTGTAGCCTAGTTGCAATACACGAATACTTTACAGTTTTCTTCCTAAAGTAAATTAAACTGTAAAGTGTGCATAATATGCCCGACTTGTGCTGCATTGTTGCTGGAGCATGAAATGTTCATATTTCAGGAGCATGGCACCTCCCAGGTAGATGGAGTGGAACAAACCGTGGTTAGCTCAATCGATAAAAGCATTTAGAATATGATCATAAATGGTTAGGCAGAAACTTCAAACAACTCAACTTGACAACAAATATTGTGCAATTTGGTCATGGTTTCACTGCAATATGAGTGAATATAAAATATCTACACGACATAGAATAAACTTCATGGTTTAATAATATAAATCTTTTTATTTTGCAGGTGACACTATTCATACAGCCAATGTTATTTCTGTTTCTATTTCAATGTTATGTTAGCATGAAATGTTCATATTTCAGGAGCATGGCACCTCCCAGGTAGATGGAGTGGAACAAACCGTGGTTAGCTCAATCGATAAAAGCATTTAGAATATGATCATAAATGGTTAGGCAGAAACTTCAAACAACTCAACTTGACAACAAATATTGTGCAATTTGGTCATGGTTTCACTGCAATATGAGTGAATATAAAATATCTACACGACATAGAATAAACTTCATGGTTTAATAATATAAATCTTTTTATTTTGCAGGTGACACTATTCATACAGCCAATGTTATTTCTGGATCTGACATCAATGTTGATCAACCTGGTTTACGTGTTGGTGAAACTTCAAACAGAGATGCAAAGAATGTAGCAAATAACAACGATGAAACAGAAGATTTCGCTAAATTCTTCCCAGGTTGGTAAAATATGTTATTTATGTTTAATCCATAAAAGTCAATTAATGAAAGGTTTCGAATAATATGTTAGGAATAATCTTTGTAACTTTGAGGTATTAAAATCTAGTCTTTTGTGCTGGGAATATGCCTATCTTCAGAAATAAACAAAAACACCCTACAGGTACAGGCTGTCCCAACATATATTTGACATGACGGGAAAGGTGAGGAGGAGGAAACGAAAAAATGATAGGTAGATAAATTGACCATTGTACAGGACACCTTTCACTGCTTTTATAGCGAGAGCGAACTGTACGGAGGTTTTTCGATCAGGTTACTCGATTTGCCTTCGTGGTTCGCTCAGTTGAAATTTCATTGCATTTTCACAGGATTAGTATCGTTACGATATGCCAATGCATGCATAGTTAAACACTAGTACCAGTATTAAGTGATATAGAACTTGCCAGATCACTGACTCAATTACAACTTTGCTTTTCAGATTCAATTGAACTGGAACCTTCTCTTTTCATGAATTACAAGGAGAAAATATCAAAGAACGTATACAAGGGTTGGCAGGTTCATGGTAAATATGGGAAAAAACCAATTGCTGTGAAATCTATCGAATTTAGTGAACAAAATAAGAGAGAAGCCAAAATCATTGTCGGTATTCCTCCTCATCCAAATGTGATAAACATAATTAAATGTGGAGACTACAAAATGGGTCCATTTGAACATATATTCATTGCAATGGAATTACATGGTCCTCGAAACTTGACAGACTTTATCAAGGATTCTACAAAGCCGATTAGCGCAGAGCTCAAATTAAACCAAATCAAACAACTTATCAAAGGCATTGCTCATATTCATAAGAACAGTGTCATTCATCGAGATATAAAACCTGACAATATATTGGTGTCGAAAGACGGAGAACATCTCAAAATAATAGACTTTGGTTTAGGGAAACAGTTACGAAAAGGACGATCAGTAACAAAGCAAACAAGTATGCATATCGGCACAGATGGTTGGAGGGCTCCAGAAACATACAATACCAATATGTTATCAAAAGAAGCTGACATATTCTCGGCTGGACTTGTAATTAACTTTATATGGACAGAAGGGAAACATCCTTTTGGTGAAGATGAAGATGCATGGAATTTCTACATAAAACGACATCGAGGATGTGATTTAAGCGAACTGGAAGGCGATCTTAAAGATCTAGTTGGTTGGATGCTCAGGTTTAATCCACGAGAGCGACCAAGTTTGGAACAAATTCAGAAACATAAATGGTTGGGTGGTGAAGCTGCCTGCCCTCTCCCTGATCAAAGTAAGAATGTTATCATTTTCATAGGATGCAAAATTGAAAGTTTAGTTGGTTTATCAATCGCCCAGGGCAGATACCTCTCACTGCACTTTTTATAGCAATTAAGTGTATTATGTTTTCTGCTCAAAGAGTAGCTTCTGGTACTACATTTTGATGTAGCTTCTTGGTTTATGAGCTGTCTTCAATTGATCCTTTTCAGCACTGCTTCCGGCCTTGTTTAAATATTATCACAAAGCATAAATAGAGCAAAAATTATAACCTTGTATTTTGTATCTTGTTTTTAGTGAAATCTTTAGTTTTACTTGCAAACCTGCAGTCGAACATCGAACAACAACCGTCTGATGGGAAGATATCATGTTATGAGATTCCTGAATCACTACCAGGATATGAAGGAAGGCCTACTAGTGTCATCACCTATTCATTTCCTGCTGGGAAGCTGATGGTGAGTTTAGTTGGTTGAATGATAAATTATATATTTACTGGAATCAAGCAGGCTCTCATCTACTCTGATATTCAGACACCAAGAGAAAATAGGTTCAGTCAGAAAAAATTCAGCAAACTGGCAATATTTCGTGATATATATATCTTACTAGAAAAGATATAGTATCTTTTTTCTGAGTG
>CAVMBJ020000001.1:1216491-1232320 GCA_963675895.2 Styela plicata
TAAATACGCCGGGTAGAATGCTAATCGGTCGGTAAATTTTTTTAGGTTCTCCGAACAGTTTAGAGTATCTTCTTGCGTTCTTATAAAAGGGAACTAAAAAGAATAAAAAGAGAAAGATAGTTTTACAAAATTGAGAATCACTTCTGACTGAGGTGACCAAGCATATTTTTTTGGATTTATTTTTTAGCGTAAATTTTGAGTCTGAAGGGCGCCCCAATGGCTCAATGGGTAAAAGCGCTGGGAATACGCCTTCGCGCTACACATCTCCTTGATTGTCCTGAAGTAAGTTCGAATCCAGTTCGATGATTATTGGTAATTATGTGCGAGAGGTCTCGCCGGTGTACGGTGGCTCACGTAAGCACTGGCTTACGGTTCCTTCACCAATCAGGTCCATTCACAGGAAAAAATATGATGAGCCAAAAACCTTCACCCCGATTTGGAACTGATATCTATCTGCAGGAGACGTCGTGGTTCGCCATATGACTACTATATACTCAGCTTTCCTCTCCCGCAGGATCAAAGTGAAATCCTATCAATATCGAAACTCCAGCTTTTATGAAAGCGAATCTCTGACCGTCAATAGGCAAGTTGGAATCCTGTGAGAGACGATGATGATGTACGACAGGTCTGCTGGATGCCATAGCACGGTGGCTCACTTAATCTCTTCTTATGGGTTCCTCTATCAACCAAGTACACGCACAGGAAAAATAAGAAATATGATAAGCCGAAATGATTCACTCGATTGGGAGCTGGTATCTGTACGAAAGGTCAGGGTTCGCCATATGATTATGCTGTATACTCGTCTTTCCTCTCCCACAGTATAAAAGTGAAATCCTAATCTGTATCGAAGCTCCAGCTTTCATGAAAGCGAATCCTTATCCGAACCCCATAGCTCGCCAGAGAAAGCTTTGCAATTTGAAAAATCTGCATTTATTACTATAGCCTAGTGGTGAATAACAGTGGCACTCACCCAGGTTATGGATTACTACTGGGGACACATATTTTTCCTGCTACAACATATGGAATTTAATTTAACGGAATTTGAATTCTTAATTCGAAAAAATGATGAATTTCCGTGCCTGCGCTTACTTTATGACGTTTATACAAGTTTAAAAAAGAGAAAAAAAATTTAAAAACGGGGAAATTTTCTATCGCAAGTAAGTGGGTGGGCGATTCAAAATATCTCTTTAAACCGAAATTAATGCAGAATAGTAAAATCGAATCCAAAATCCTATACCTAAATACCATCACTCAATCTCGTGCCAAAACACCAAACAGGCCATTGAAAAATATTTGACAATTTTCTAGTCCGATTTTTTTATCTTTCATGTTGGCACCAAAGGTTGGTTGAAGATCTCAGGTTGGAATCCCGGCAAATCTGGCCTGTTGACCACAGAATAATAGCGGTAGGCTCGGCTAAAACGACAAACTAAACTCTTTCCAACAAAACTAACCCTATTCGCCATCAGTGTATGCCCGCATAGGACTTGCCCTGGGTGATCCACTCAGATAAGTGGCTGTAAAACTGAATTTCAAGCAAGTTAGAAATTATAGCACCTGAAAAGGAGAACAGATAGAGTGTAACACTCTACACTTGCTTCACGCAGAACTGAATCGGTACAGCACAGAGTGCAGTAAGTGGCATCTGTCCCGGGTGACAGTATAATCAAACGTGTTTAATATTTATATATAGAAATGCAATAAGGGAAAACACCAGCAAAAATAATTGCAAAAAAAATTCATTTTTTCAAAACTTTTGATATAATAATATACTATATACTTGCTACAAACAAAATCTGCAAATTACGAAACAAAATTAAACGCACACATTTATATGGAATAAAATAGTTATTTTTCTACTCCGATAAGTTTGAACGTATTTTGTCAACTATGAATCGTGAGGATGAGGAGTTTCAAGATACAATTTCTTATCAGTTAAAGGCTGCATTAGTTACTGGGAACCCTTGGCGCACCGAATGATTTTGTCACCCTGTGTAGGATAAATTCTTGTATTACGAAGTGTCAAATTAAGATTGATCAGCTCGATATGATAAAGTAAGATTAAATTGCCAGCGAGCATGTCACAATTTGATTAATCAATTTTCGTTGAATTTAACGGAATGTTACAGAACGTATTCTCAGGCTTGCAAATTCATTGCAATTTGTGAGTTTGTTTTTTAATTTGCTCACAGGGAACGTAATATAGTAGAATGGAAGGAATATATATCGGATCACACAGGAAATAGCAAAATGAATTTAAAGGAATCGATTTCTCAACTTTCAATCAATCAATTTCCTTCCAACTGAAGTGAATATTCCATAATTTCATCATGGCTTCCTAAGAGTTTTATGAAAGTCAGTGCGGATTTCTGGAAACCCGTAATCCTGTATTCATAGGCTTTCAGCTTCGCAGGATTACAGGTTTATAAAACATCTCACAGACTCTAGTAAAACGCTTAATGAGACCAAACAGAAATTTTAAAATATTCATTTCATGATGTAAGACCGATTACTAAACGTTCCCTTTGCTTATTTCCCATGTAATCCGGTATGAATTTATAAAGAAAAATAGTAATCTCGCATATTTCAACGATATTGCAACCCTGTATTCATATCACCATAGGGATATGTTTATTGTTCTAATGCAGCAAAAAATGTTATGAATAGTGAATAGGTACAGATGTCAAGAATATTAAACAACGACTAAAAAATTTAGTAATGATTTCACTCATCAGAAATATCAAGAGATGTATTACAGGGCTGAGTGATCAGTTGTTCAACTACCCGAACTAAAAACTGAACAGGCGTTAAGTTCTTAAATAAGAATGAAGCGAAACATTGATACAACAATCTTGAATCTTATTCCACATTTTCACATTAAATTTTGTAAATGAAAGTCTCCTGAAAGAATCAGTGTGCAGAGAGCTTCATAAAAGCGGGAATGAAGGGAGATTGAAGAATCTTCATCATTAAGATTTTTATTGACTTAAAGTTTCAAAGCCATGGACGTCAACACAATCAGAAATTCAATGATCCCAAAGTTTAGAATTTTGAGGAAAAAACTTAAATCTGTTGGTGACACTGAACTTTCACAGTGAATGGATGCGAAGAGGCAGCCAAACGAGTTAAAGATTTTGTTACGAGGAACAGAAAAATCTTTTGAACAAATGCCATAAAAAATTCTGTAAAATAAACAAAACTCAAAGTATTACAAATCAAATATGTCCATAACTGTAACTCGTATATGTCAATAATGATTCAATAAAGTGAAGTCTTCAAATACCCTTCCGTACAATGAGCCAAACCAACTACAAAACCTTGTATGTGAAATTACAGACCGTCAGAATACCAGCTACTCAGACACTCGAAGAAAATGGCTGCTATCAGAAGAAAAATTATCAAATGGGCTATAATTCAGGATATATCTGTGACTAAATGTCTCTTTGGGGGTCTGGTGGTAACTAAACTGCATAAAAAAAGGTTCAAGATCATCAATACTGCTATGAAATAGCAGTGTTGATGGTTTTGAAGCTTTTTTGTACATTCGAAGAAGATCAATTCTCTGCCACTTTGTAAGATAATAGTAAAAGTTCATCCTCTACGCTGTAGAATTAAGCATGGTGCGACGTCAAACAATTGCATAATTATGATGTAACAGTGGAAGTTTATCGTTGATCTTTCTCTGGCCATACTTTGTTCAAAAATTTCACAGTTTGTTCGTAAAGTACGAATACGAGTGCCACGTCAGCGCACACTCGCCCGAGACGAGGTATAGTACCTTTGTAGAAGCTGGAAAAAGAAATAGTAATGTGTGATATGGTATATGAGCTGGAAGGGATTAGAGAAGAATGAGGTATGCCCTTACTCTATATTGTGGGCGCCATGGCCTAGTTGTTAGTTAACATGTTGGCATCGCAGGTTGAATACCTCTGGTTCGAGTCCCATCGAGTCCGGCTCGTTAATCCATGCCCACCACCAGACCCATGTAATAACTTGAATAGGCTGAGCTAAAAAGGCAAAGATCATATTTTTCCAACAACCCGTCTATAAGTGGCTGTGGCTGCTAGTATAGGGCCTTCGTCAGTGGATCGCTAGTACAGGGCCTTCGTCAGGGTGATAGACTTCAAGAAGTGGCTGTAAAAAATACTAGGGCTTAACCGATATTGGTTTTTCATGGCGATACTGATTTATTGCCACGAGTGTCAATAATGCCGATAAAACATCGGCACACGCGGATTATAGGTAATACTGAATTTCTCATTTCATATAAGTACAGGCTTTAGAATAGTCCTGATGCATTTCTGTCGCATTGTAAGAGGCGACTAAAACGAAGTGGTAGTTGGTTTTACCATCGCCCAGGGCAGTTAGCACTTACTGCACTTTACCGCGGCAGTTCAGTTCCGTTTGGGATGTTTTCTGTATTGGTACATCCTTTAGTGGCTCTTTGCTTTTAAGTTGTAGTTAGTTGATTCCTTTTAGGCTCTGCTTCTGGCCTTGCTTGGAGTGAATTTCAATACAAAAATAAATTTAATACGTACATCATGTTCTCATTTTCCAATGACGCAGAACGGTTTGCTATGAAAGCTAACGTAGGAAAGCTCGTTGTGTTTCCTGCTTTATAGGCATGTGAACACGATAAACACAAAGCAATGCAGGCGTGTATTGTGGCCCCACTTTAGGTCCTTCTACTAGCGGCCACTTCGAAACGGACAAGGTTAGAAATGCTGGAAATATATGATCTTTTCATGTTCGGCTTACCCTATCCAAGTTATTACACCCTGGGTTGGGTGAAGGGTATGCCAAAATGAAAATATACTCACGCTAAGAACCCTTCATTCTGCCATATTTGTTTGGCACAATCCCATGTATTCTTGTACTTGTGAGATTCCAGACCCTGAAAAATAAGTTTCGCGGTGAGAGATGTTCACATCTGAGTAGGATATACTCCACTGTCCAAAATGTTCGTGTCAACAAAAGCTTCAAAATCATCAACACTGCTATTTCATAGCAGTATTGATGATTTTGAACCTTTTTATACAGTTTCGTTAGTACCAGCCACTCAAAAAAAAAAAGACATTTAAATCTTCTAACTACAGGTATATCATGAAATATAAATCATTTGCTATTTTTTCTTCTGATGGAACCATTTTCTCCGGATGTCTAAGTTGCTGAGTAGCTGACATTCTGTGAGTCTGAGTCAGATTAAGCCAGTCTTCTTAAGCCATTGGACGTGACACAAAATAGGAACATCATTGGCTTCGTTTAGGTCGCCAGCTACTTTCTTCGACATAATTTTGAAAGTCATCAGATACATACGACTCATGCTGCTATGTCACAGCCTTTAATGTGCTGTTAAGCGGAAAGAAAAGCGAGGGAGCATAGCAGTATTGATGATTTTGAACCTTTTTATACAGTTTCGTTAGTACCAGCCACTCAAAAAAAAAATAGACATTTAAATCTTCTAACTACAGGTATATCATGAAATATGAATCATTTGCTATATTTTCTTCCGATGGAATCATTTTCTCCGGATGTCTAAGTTGCTGAGTAGCTGACATTCTGTGAGTCTGAGTCGGATTAAGCCAGTCTTCTTAAGCCATTGGACGTGACACAAAATAGAAACATCATTTGCTTCGTTTAGGTCGCCAACTACACTAGGTCAAATTTTCTGGATAACCGAGTACAATACGCAGACTATAGAATTCCCTCGATGTTTATCGCTTTGTAAATCAATCTTGATGAGTTTCTTCAACAAAATTTTGAAAGTCATCCGATGCATACGACTCATGCTGTTATACCACAGCCTTTAATGTGCTGTTATGCAGAAAGAAAAGCGAGGTATCTTATACAGACTAAAGGATTAGCTCGATGTTTATGGCTTTCAAATTCTTGTAGCGAAAGATCACTCGATTAATGTTTCTGAAATTCCGAGAGTGATCAGATGATGTTACTTTTTGCTGAGTTGGTCAACTGTAACGGCTGTCTCCAACTAAGTTGGTCAACACAACTATTGTCGGTTTCACCACGCCACCGCGACCCACAAATAATAAATAAATTGTAACGTCCTGTCTCCAACTAAGTTGGTCGACACATGGGGAGAAGAAAGTTTACCTGCATCCTTGTTTTAACGACATCTAGTGGTGTGTTTCCAAACACTGATGCAGCTCCCGCCGTGGCACCAAACCCTGCAGTAATTAACATTCCTATCTCTTTGCCGGGGTCATCTCCTCGGTACCTGGAGGTAAAAATCGGAGATTTGAGTGAATTTAGAAGAACAATTTAAGTCCGCCCTTGATTTTAAGCCGGATGTGACAGTGTTTAAAATTTAATGTAAGCTGCATATACTGTGCCTGTGCTTATATGGGTTTTAGAATATCTGGGTGTGCACGGAAATTAAAGTTTTGACAGAGTACGACATCACAAAGAACAAACGTAAGCCGCCCTTGAATGTAAGCAGCAAACATGATGAAAAAAAAACTTTATTAGCCGCGACTTACAATCGAGTAAATACGGTACACATTTACCCATTTCTGTGAGCAGAGTATCCTTGTTTAAGAATTGTATTTTTTGTCAAGCAATACAATACAAACGATGCAAGACAATACAAACAAACAAACTTCCTGCTTCCGTTCCTCCGAACAAATATGAGATGCAAGGAATGGGAGGGGCAGGATACTCTACTATACGGGCATGCAAGTAGGAAAGACGAAACATTTTCTCTCCGGCTTTAAAGTGAGGTCGCAGCAATGGAAAATTTTTCATTCTTAGCATAATATTGCAACTTTTACCACCCTAACCAAGGCCGCCACTTATAGACCGACAGCGATAGAATTTCTGAAAATATATGATTCTCCGATTCGGCTTTGCCTACTCAAATTATTACACCCTGGATTGAGTGGTGAGTATAGATTGATGATCAGCCTGCATCGTCAGATCTTGAATTCAAGGTCTTCAACCTGTGATATCCCACTATATTTTTGCATGGTCCACCTCCCTCTTCGAATTCAAGGGTGCATTTTTATTCAAATTGATCAGAATTCCTTACCAATTCCTAAGTGATGTCATCACGAAGAATCTAATCGCTTGATTCGAACCTTGTTTCAACATCGTTGCCGTTAGACCTTGGTACGTCCCTCGGATACCTGTATAAAAAATTGGGTTTACTAAACAAAATATGGGAAAAACTGAATAAAATAACAAAATATAGGGGGAACTGTGCGAGGTTTACTGAACAAAATGAAGAAGAACGCTCAGGAATTCGAATATGTGTAAAAGACTGGATAGAGATATTCCTCAAGACTTGAGTTATCAAAATTACTGTTTCGAAGTATTATTTAGAATTATTAATAATCAAACTGGGTTAGAGATAAGCATTGCAGACTTTTTTCGGTGGGTGAATAGAAATTAAAATTTTTGGGAAAAATTAAAGTGAGAAAATAGGAATAAATCAAAGAAATTGGTTCAATAAATATTGGTACAGGAAAATCAGAAAATATATGGAGTTGGAGTTGAACATAAAATTGAAATAAAACAAACAACAGGAAATGTGGGTATTGGTTTATGTGGAATCATGTGGGTTCCGACAACAGTAAGGATTTGGAGAATGTTGGAGTTGGTTTGTGTAGCATCAGACGTTTCAGACTTGTTTCCTAATATAATGGTTTGGGCAGGTAGTGGGTGAATATGCACAGTTCATCGGCAATTCATGCTCAATAAATATGAAGAGGAGAAGCAATTCTCAACATTATCATTACAAATTATTGCAGAAATCGAATCGAATAATTTATGATTTGAATATTTAGAATCGGATCGAGTATTTTGGACAGCCCGAACTTAGGTTTCTTTACTATTTGGAAAAGTTCAATACTATTTGAAGATTTTATGAATATTGGGTCAGTTTAGGGTTGGGAAAAAAATATAAATAATATTCCTCGTCTCAATTTGATTTTCCCTTGATCCGGTCCCTGATGAGCTGTTCAAAGAGTTTGGGAGAATTAAATATTGTGTAATGGTAATATGAAAAACAAAAACAGAGCAATGAGGGGAGGGAATGCGAATGAGAAATATGATTGATCTAACCTGACACCTAGCCAGGGATGGCCAATACCGTATATTTTACTGTTTTAATGTATTCTAAAAAAATTATTCCAAACATGTAACATTCCCAAATCAGCTGTGTATTTGATGAAAAGCAGCGTTTTAACTTTTTAATCGCAGAATGTAGAAAACTTTGGAGTATATAACACAATTTCCTTTGTCACGAATCTATATCAATTTACAGAACAAAAATGAAATTCAACTGTCAAATTTATCGTATTCATGCAATAAAAAAGACACTTTGTGAGCGCTGCTGTTTCGAAATATGTCTAAAATCAAGAGTCTATGTCTAATTTTCGAATGTTTTTGACTATTCTTTTCATTTTGGACACCCTGTCCCTAGCGTCTTTGGTCGCGGCCACCCTGGCTGTGCGATCTGTCAAGTATGGAACGCCATACAAAATTTTGTTTTGTCAAGTATGCGCCATAGATGTCTTGAGTCTTATCGACGCAATCCATCATTGGCCCATACTTGACAAAACATGCTTCATGTGAAAAAACACAAGAACTGAACAAAATGTAAATTTGACAAAGCATAGTAACAGAAAAAAAAACATCCATCAAGCTTGAGTCACTGATGGATGGTAGTATTGAAGCACGGTCCATCTGTGGCACATGCTCAAAAGATTGAAATTTTTATTCGCCGTAAAATAATAAAAAATGCCATCTATATCACAGTTACATAAATCTAAAAGTGGCGACCCTAATTGAGTCCCAAAACCATAATAATTTCCCTTTTTTTATTAATATAATATACCTTGTTCTCTGACTATTTGTCCCACACCTCTGAGAAAACCTTTATATTTTGGATTCGGTCCTGTTTGATCATGGATGAATTTAACCTGAAAAATAACGTGTGCTCAGAAAATAGTTGGAAATAGAAGTTTCATCGAACCAGCATAGAAGATCAACAAGTCGTATCCAAATTTGCTTCAATTTTCTCAAAATAAAGAAGCCCGCTGTTCTTTCAGACCACCGGTATATTAAAAATCTATTAAACAATCTTTTTTACATAAATATATTGCTGTCAGATTGAAAGTTACAGTATGGATCTGAAAAGTTCATTTTAAGAAGTGGGAAAGGTTTTACCATCGCCCAGGGCAGATACAACTCACTGCATTTTACTATAAAGGTTCAGGATGTTTTTTCCCATTTAGAGTGCAGTTGCTGGTACTACATCTTGTAGTAGCTCTTTGTGATTAAGTGGACGAGAGTTGGGTTTTTTTTAGACACTGCTTCCGGCCTTGCTTAGAGTGAATTTTAATAAAAAAAAAAGAAAAGATAGAAAAATGCAAGGTGGCATAAATTTGTTTTTTTTTGGCTATTTCATAGCTGTATTGATTTTTTTGAAACTTTTGTCGATCTGAAGAAAATGACCTGAAAATTACGAACGCTTAAACAAAGTTTACATTCTGTCACCCTGCCACCATGATAACTACTACGCCATTGGGCTCACTCATAGCTAGAGATGCGCCGATGTATCAGTATCGATGATTTACGAAGATTTTATCGGTCTCTGTACTAGTATCGGAAAACTTTCATCACCGATACCGCCGGTACTGAGTACTTCTTAGATATAATGGAGATTTCTACAACTTGGTATCGGAATATAAATTAAGAAAAGTGGCATCGGTATCGACAAAAACTTTGCCATCGGTCCATCTCAACTCTACTATAAATTTTCAAATATGAAACCATCAAAAATTTGACAGAAATTGTTCTCAATTATTGGATTCAGCAGATCTGAGCTGAACTGTTTCAGTCTTTGTTGTTTTTACGCTGGGAAGGTTACCTCATCGCATTGACCAGACTTTTCTATCTATTTTTGCAAAATCAAGCACTAACCTCACAGCAGCCTTTGGTATTGATCCATAAACCAGAGAGCTTAATCCACGATATAATCCGAGGACCCCGTGGCCTTTTACTGTCACTCGAACACAGTCCATAATACCTGTGAGTATACGAAGATATTAGTTGTCAAATTGGAATCCATTAGTGTTTATATATAGTATATACCAGGTCCAGGAAATATGAGAAATACGATGATCCCAAAAAAAACCTTTACCCCGATTTGGAACTGGTATCTGCACAAGAGGTCGTGGTTCGCCATATGGTTAAGCTGATTCTCGATTTTCCTTTCCTGCAGGATGAAAATGATATCCTATCCTACAGGAAACCTAGGACGGTACATTGATTGGGTGTCAGCTTCTTTAAGGGGTCACATTTTATTCGAGCATTATTTCATTACTGCAAAACACTTCAGAATTGAAAAATATAAAATAGTCACACACAAAAAAAAAAAGAAACTAGCAGTTTTTATCAAGAATCCATCCAGGTCCAAAATAAATCCAGCTACCACAACTTTATATTACAATATTAGCAAGATTAACAATACTTGTCCATAGACAGATTCAAAGTCTTGCTCCACAGTTCACACAATTTTTTGTTCTGTATTTCAGTTATGATTCACGTCAAATTTTATAGTAACTTGGCATGCAATATTATAATGATTGTTTTGGAAAATAATTCTTATTAAAATAATTGAAATCAAAATTTTAAAATCGCAATCGAAATTTTATTCGGAGAAGAACATCCATACCGTGCCTGCAGCGTTAACAAGCAAAATGAGATTAGAAAAAAGACATTATTTTTAATATGTTTTAATTTTCTGTTCGTAAATTGATAAAATTCTCTCTCTCTCTGTAATTCCACGCATTTTCGCTGCTTTCCTGATCGTGTTGATCCACAAGGCTTTAAAACTCCCGTTGATAGACATCTATCAGTGATGGGGGTTCCTTAGTTCCTATTCCTGCATTTCATGTAGCTCTTTGCACCTGAGTGGCTTCAGGAGAATTTTCAAGTTTGATTTGTCTCCTGTGGCCTTGCTCTGAGCGAATTTTAATGAAAAAAAAATGTATCTTACGCTTATATTTAGGTGGGTGCACTCCTTCTGCAAGTTGTAGTTGTGTTTTTACATACTCTGTTGGAAATGTGATGCAGATCCTCCAGCAATACCACCTGGAAAACAGGGTAAAATACAGAAAGTTTCATTTGTGAGACAGGACGACAGCTACTCAAACACCCGAAGAAAAAAGATTCCATCGAAAGAAAATCCAGCAAGACGGTATTTCATGATATATCTCTCGATAGATGATTGAAATTTTTCGTTTCAAGTGTCTGGTAGCGGCCAAACTGTAGAAAAAGGTTCAATATTTTATGAAATAGCAGTTTTGATGGTTTTGAAGCTTTTCTATCCATCCAAAGAAAACAACATGATCATTACAAAAAGATTCTGTCACTCTGGGTACAACCAGACACACAAAGAGACGATGAGACATGTAAATTTTCTAGACTCTCCGGTGTAAGCCTAACTATCATTCTTTCTACGCCTTCACAGACTCGATGATGAACGATGATGAGTTTTTGGAATTATGCACAGACTTTTATGAAGCCAGGCTGGCATTATGCCATCTACCCTGCTACTGAGACACCCAAAGAAAGTAGATTCCATCGGAAGAAAATTATTCAAATATGAGAAAAAAATTTTGTGGTGTATATATCTGTGGCTGGAAGATATAAAAATGTCTTTTATAGTGTCTGATAGTAACCAAACTGTAGAAAAAGGTGGAAAATTATCAAACTGCTATGAAATTGCAGTGTTGATGATTTTAAAGCTTTCTCGTCCATCTAAAGAATAAAACATGAACCTTTCGGACATCCTAAAGGCCACACTACAATTTTGCGTATGTTGCGTTTTTTCTTGGTTTGTTTATTTTACCCTTGCGTTTTACGCAAGCGCAATGCTTTGCATGCAGTTCCTTACGTTTTCCATTGAAACAGAACGGTTTGCTATGAAAGCTAACGCAGAGTGCTTGTTTCTTTTTTTGCTTTTGTGCTTTGTACGCATGTGAAAATGATTAACGCAAAGCAATACAGGAGTGTATTGCCGTTTATATTTTAACGCATCGGTAAGACAATTTCACATGTATTGTGGCCTTTAGAATACCAAGGTTCTGCCGCCCTGTATCAAGCTATGATGAAATTTTCAAAAATTCATTTCAAGGTTGAGGGATTCCTTGAAGTTCCTTTTGCTTATTTCCTGTGTAATCCAGCAATAATTCTTTCTAATATACTATGTCAAGCTCCCTATGGAAAGTCAAAAAATATTTAAAATTTTGCAAACGAATTTGCAAGCATGAATTCAAGCAAGTGTATTCAAATTCTGAAAGCAAGAACGCTATATATAGAGAGAGAATGAACTAGTGTATGGCCAGAAGGCTCAGAACTTTTCCTATACAAATATACATATTTTATCTGCAACTTTTCATCTGACCAAGGTCAAACCCTTAAAAACCAGGAATTCCAGGCCAGGGTTACAGTAAAATCAAGCGCTTTATAGAGTAGAAAGTTTGGTAGTTTGTTGACTTTGTTTTGGGTATTACTTGAAATTTGCCTACCAGCTAATATAGCTTTCACTGGATTCTTTGGTTGATTTTTTCCTCCGGCCAGTGCGGCGAATCTTCTCTCCATGGTATGTTTCTGGAGCTCTGTGAAGAAAAACATGAATAAAGATAAAGATCATTAGTACCCTGCATGGAATATTGTTGTCACATCTGGTACAGTTCAGCAGTCACAGCTCTGAATATGCTCGATCATGTGATTGTCCCTAAACTTTGCAAGTCTGCAATGCTTGTCGCAACGTTGGCTCGCTTTGTTTATTTTACAGATATCATCATGGACCTTCAAAGGGGCTTTCTGCTCTAGGTCTTCCAAAAGTTCCACAGTGTCACAAACAGTTGTCAAAAGTTTTTTTCCTCAAACTTCTTTTAGAAACTTTGGAATTCATTGCATTCCAGATTGTGTTGACCTAAATGGCTTTAAAACTCAGGAGACTGCCATGTGCAACCTTGCTTAGAGCGAATTTTGATAAAAAAGAATAAAAGATAAGTAGAGATGGTGAGAAAAAAACGCTTCCAAACAGTAACAAGATCATTCCCACATCCCTGGTTCGCCATATGGATAAACCTTAGTCTCGCCTTTCCTCTTCCACAGAATAAAAATGAAATCCTATCCTGTGTTTTGGAACATCAGAAGTCCTCCAGAATGATACTTCGTGGTATTTCCAGTTACTGTCGAGTGGGCGATATTTGCTGCGACCGATGGTGAAAAATCATCTGAAACCTTCTTATTCCCTTATAATCGCCCCTTACTACACACGAGATCAAATTTAGCATAAATCGTGATCTAGCAACACATAAAGCACAGTTTTACATTTACCTTGTTTATTATTTACATTCTGGTTTTGAACGTTTTGTAGATTGATCTGTACATTCAGCTGCTTTCCAGATTGTTTTGCTATTGCACCAAAACCCTGCATGAAATTTTGAGCCAGGGCTTGACTTGTGCCGGCAGAACTTTGTAATTGTGATGCATTTTGAAATGTACTTGGATCATTAGAAGTTGTAGGTTCATCTATTTCTAGTGTCTCAGCAGATTCAGCCATTTTAATTCCAGACATATAGAACTTGGTTCAGTGTTTTTCTCATCATTTAATTTGAACAGACAGCTACATCATCGGTAATGCAATTTTAAATTATGTATATCCTGCAAATAATGAAAATCAACTTAGCATGATTTTAGCTAAACTTTGTTAATTAATAATCAAATTAAATTATTGAGGATGACATTTCCATATGAATTTATCTTTTGTTATTGACGTTCATTGCGATGAAAAGAATTTGAAATGATCACCAAAGTGAAGCATTTTTGTTGATTATTTTCGTATTATATTTTGCCAGTTTTTTCTTTGAAGTTTGTGACATCGGCTATCGATTGTCAAAATATCAGTAACGTTTGTGAAAAAACAATATTGGTCAGGCTCTAGTTCAGGGATGGCGAACCACTGACCCGAGGGTCAAGTCAAGTGATCCGCCACTGGCACTTCAGTGACCCACTTATGGCTTCAAAAATTCTAACAAATGTCTAGAACTGTATTTGTAATAAAGTCGAGCCTTGTTCCAATCTGGTAACTAGAATAGACATTTGTGATGTAACAAACGTATTGTGCTCTTCATTGTTAGCAAATTATTTTACCTATTAATACCTGTAGCCTACTGATCTGTGGAAAGACTCATCGTATTATCAACTTTAGTTCAGGATTAGATCGACGTTTGAGCAAACGGTAATGAGAGCTGAGTTCCCGTGTGAGAGCTAATTTGTTAATTTTAACGGGCAGGAGTCTTCCTGGGTAATTGGGAAATACCTCTCCCTATACATGTTACAATAACTTGTTTTTTTGTGTTAAGTAGCCCCTTTGTACTGCATTTGGCACTGATCATAACTTCCAAGAAAACGCATTTTGGAAAGCGAAATTTGTAGGTTTGAATAACCACCTACAAAAAATTGAAGCAAAAGCGGAAATGAATGGTAGTGCCTTTCCTGCAATCGAATGCCGTGCTGAAAATATATTCTTTACAGAATGGAATTCCCTGCTAAATTCGTTTGAAACCATGAAACGATTTGCGGTAGCTTTGTTAACGCTGTTCGGTTCCACATATTCATGCGAATCCTTGTTTTCACACATGAATTTTATAAAACCCAGTACCAGGAATCGTCTCAGCCCAGATATAAGTGCTGCATGTGCTGAGTTGAAAACTATGCATGATCAGCCAAGAATTACAAGACTTGCAGAAAACATGCAGCAACAAATTTCTCGTCTGTGACCTCCTTTGTTTTTTTGAATTAAAGTCTCATCTGTGACCCATTCAATCAAAAAGGTTCGCCATCCCTGCTCTAGTAAATACCTCATCACATTACTGATGATAAAACCTTTTTGAATTTAGACAATATATAGACTATTTATTTAGCTATTTGACAGCACTTCAAATCTTAGACAGGATAAGGTTTTATCTTTATCATGTGGGAGAGGAAAGCGAGAATACAGCCCAAACATATATGATGAATCACGTCCTCTCTTGCAGATATCAGTTTCAAATCAAAAGTTTTTTGACAGATTTACTCATTTTTGTACATGGCATGGTTAGTCGACTGGTGGAGAAAGTAGTAACCTTACATGGGAGGGGAAGGATAGGATTTCATTTCTATCCTGTGGAAGAAGAAAGCAAAATGATAACTACCACTGCTCTGCCGTTACTATAATTACCAATCGACCGAAAACTACAGAAATGACCATGAAGCGAGTGGAAAATACACCTAAACGCATAAAATAAAGTTTAAAAAGTAGCCAGAAAAGAAGTTTTAAAGAAAGATTCAAAGAGAGTAACACATGTCCGACTTAAAAAAATGGTATTAAACACAACTAAATTCGATCCGAAGGTTTACGGCTTGACGCATTTTCGAATTTTCAATGCATGGCCCTGTGCAGTGTGGTTGTGGGAAAGCCGAAACAGCACTTGTGTGAATCAAGTGCACCGGCGAGGCATCCAGCAGACCTCTCCATATAATCATCAATCGCGGGATTCGAACCCAAGACTTCAGTGATGAGTAGCTCGGTGGCCAATTACCAACGTTTTACCGGTTGAGCTAACCGGGCACTTCCATGCTACACAGTAAATGAAACCAACATGGGAATTTTGTGATGAAAGGAAAGACTCTAATGCTATGGTGTATTACTATGTATACTCAGTACTGTAATACTTCCATGTCCAAGAAAAGTCGATTCAACGCCGGATTACTGATCACATCAACCTCAAAAACACCTCGCAGGCCTTCG
>CAVMBJ020000001.1:1232420-1254420 GCA_963675895.2 Styela plicata
ATGAAAAACCAAAGACGTGGTAAGCTTGCATATTGCTGCTTATATTAGATTAGGTAACAAAAAGTAACACGCAAAAGTTCTGATGAAATTTCAATGAACCCAACTCGAATTTAAAATGGGAAACTGGTGAGTGAAAGAGCAAAACCCGCTCAAGAGAGGGTTTTAACATTCTTAAATTTTGATAAATCATACTTCACGTGACACCATGGCAGTCGATGAACACAGCATTTTTAACTTTCTAGGAATATTGCAAGATGGTGTTCAATTGACTTTTATTATTATAAATGCCTCGACGGCTCATTCATAATACATGTCTGTCCTGTTTTGCGCCATTCATCTTGTCCCAGGGAAGATTCTGAACAGAATCTCGAACGTCGGCTAAGCATTCCCTTGTGCTCTCGGCGGCTTAGCATATCAGCTAAGAACTATGAATCTACCTTATGGCGCAACCATCACATTTGAATGGCGCTAGCACAAATGTATGTATATATTTAGAAAGTTCCAACTACATGGTTTATGCACCAAAGCAAGTAATCGTTTGTATTGCTCAGAAGTCTTATCTTGTCGAATCGCAAAGCATGACGATGGTGTTTTGTTTTAAGGGAACAAATAACCTCGATAATTAAAAATCCTAACGCACTAACAACCATGTTAAAAATCATGACCACTAGGAGAATTTGGCATTCAATATATCGGGTTAATTAAGTTCGGGCATCATGCGTCCAACGCATGGTCAACAAAATTCTTATAAGCGATCAAAACCGGCCTTGATAGTTCACCAGTTATAGAGAATTTCTTAACCCCGGAGGGTGAAGATAGAAGACAAGATAAAGACCAAAGTTGATATTCTTTATTATACTTCAACAGAAAGAATAAATTCAGAACCTAAATAAAATCTGGTCTTATCTTTATTTTTCTTCCTCCCAATGGATAAAAATGCACTCGCCTTTATACACTTTATGTGACCAATCAAGTTAGCCTTAGGCGGGATATTATATTTCTTTTCTTTGGACGTGATTACAACATAAACATTAAAACTTGTTTTGGAACTATCATGACCGGTTTTGATCGCTTATAAGAATTTTGTTGATCATGCGTTGGACGCATGATGCTCGAACTTAATTAACCCGATATATTGAATGCCAAATTCTCCTAGTGGTCATGATTTTTAACATGGTTGCTACAATGGTACTAAATTTCACTAGGCCCCAGTTCTCCGTATAGTTTGAAAGCTAAATTCGATTAGACTCTTTCAGGGCGGTATTCAACTACGCTATTCCTGTGAAAAACTAGTCATTGTTGGCTAAATTTTCACTCATTTAAAATTGAGCTACATCCAACCAAACAATGTGAAATGTACATTGCGTCAGAGACTGTGTACCATTTACTCATGAGATGTAGTAGGTAAGTAGTCAAAAGAGGCCAATTTCTAGACTTTGGGTATCACACCTGATTTATTAACTATATTGTCAGATCTGTTGTACTATCATTCAAGCAATTGAGTATATTTTATCCACTCGTCCTGAACAATAAAAATCTCATATCCAGCTTGGTTTTCTGCAAAAGACGCTTAGAAGTCGAGGCTCTATTTTATCATAAAAACACCCATATAACATTAAAAGCAAATACATATTAGTAGGATGCCAATTCCAGTTTTAATTATCAGTTATTTTAAACACTTAGCAAACATCTTTCATTTTGTGTGGAAAGGGTGTAGGCTAGGCAGTCGGACACTGATAGGTACCTGGTTACAAAACGTTGATACTGTAAGGGTCTTTTTGCTGCATTTCAGACAGTTTGAACAGATTTGGAAATTGAAATCACAAAATTGCCAATATTACAAAAGCTTTTATATAAGATGTATATATACATGCATATATGCTCTACCTAGTTTTGTAAACTAAGTACCTGTTGATGTCGATTTGAACAGTTATTTATTAGCGCATGTACGAAATTTTTAGTCACTAGGGGTCCGTAGCAACGCTGATCTTTACATGATCGGCTGGCAACACGTGGTATTTAGTCACGTAGCTCTTGTGAAGTGGGATTGTTTGTCGTGCAGTAATGTTATTTAGCCGTTTAGGCTCCAGTCCCTTGGTGAATTAGGCCCCTGTTTCTTCTCTGGAGGTGTAGGTGTCCTGAAGTTGTGCTCTTCTTCACTTTAAAACAGAATACAGGAAAGTGCGTTCCATTAAATAGTCTTCCATCTGTGACGATCTGCGATTCATGTGGACCAGTCAGATACGGTTGATGCAGTGCGACGACCCTTACAGTACCAACGTAACCAGGTACCTAGTTAATTTTTCACGAAAGATTAGGAAGACTAGTTTTTAATCGAAACTGTCAGTGTCCGACTGCCTAGCCTACCCTTTCCACACGGAAAATAAAATATGTTTGACGAGTGTTTAAAATAATTGATAATTAAAATCGGAACTGGCATCCTACTAATATGTATTTGCTTTTAATGTTATTTGGGTGAATATTATGATGAAATAGTGCCTCGACTTCTAAGCGTGCAGAAGACCAAGCTGGATATAAAGTTTTCATTGTTCAGGACCAGTGAATAAAATATACTCAATTGCTTGAATGATAGTGCAACAGATCTGACAATATAGTTGATAAATCAGGTGTGATACCTAAAGTCTAGAAATTGGCTTCTTTTGACTACTTACCTGCTACATCTCATGAGTAAATGGTACACAGTCTCTGACGCAATGTACATTTCACATTGTTTGGTCGGATGAAGCTCAATTTTAAATGATGAAAATTTACCCAACAATGACTAGTGTTTCACAGGAATAGCGTAGTTGAATACCGCTCTATTTCCCGGAATGAAGTAAGTTCAAAGACTTCATGTTCGCTAGGACACTAAGACTTTTATAGTCACTATTTCCAGTGGATCAGTCTGGTTCGTTTGAACATTAGAATATTTTTAGTCACTTTTTTAATATGATCACCCTGGCTAAGGACCTGCATCATCGGTCATAGTTAGGACACTCTTGGAAAAATATAATATTTTCTATTGAGTGATGGTTATAGATTAACGAGGCAGGTTCGCTGGGACATAACCCGAGCTACGAACATGATAACCACCGGGGTCATACTCGTTATCAATCACGTTTATACTCGTCGATTGTAGAGTGTAAATTTGAACAGTTTGTAACATTTTTAGTGTCACCATAAACAGCGGAAACCCCCTTTCTCATTATTTTTTCTGCAGCGGTCGTTATGATGTCATCATTTGGTTACCGTTTCGTTTAGATTTTGTTTTTTCCCTCTATTTTTTGAGTTTTAGGTATGCCACTAATTACATTTCACAAAAAAAAGAATATGTAGGCATCTTAATATTTTTTTTCAGAAAAATGAAATGAATGAATGTTTAGTCATAGCCGCCAATGAAACAGGATATGATTTGTGATCGATCTCCGATAGAATTGTTGAAAACTTTCAGTCATGTTTATGTTAAGTATTGGTCAATGACGAATAGCGCCGCGAATGACCTATTGAATCCTGATCAGGCTTGCAAGCTACACAACAAAATGCAGTAAAATATCCCACCTTTTACGGTGATTTTTATTAAAAAAATCACAAAATCGATTTTGGACCAAACATGAACTATTGATGAAACGCGTTGTACCATGCCTCACTTAGCTTCACACAATTAGTGAAAAATCCAGTAAATTTGCTGCGCTTTTGCCACAGTGTGTTTACCTAGAAGTGGCCGCTGTCCTTTTTCAATGAGCGAATGGAATAATCTTTCGACATTTGTAGTGTTATAATTTTAGGCTCATTTTGCGACTCTTTTCGTTTGGCACACGATAGTTTACAGTTTGATCCACCAACCATGTCCATGCACAGGAATAATTATTTTTTGTTAGATAAAACGAAAACACCGACTTGAAACGAGAGGTTGTTTTTGTTGCGAGTTTGATCCGAATGGCCCATTTTTGTCCCCCCACAGGATAAAAATGAAATCCCATTCAATCTTATATTTCTGGTCCGCGCGTAGAGACCAACCAGGTTGCACGGCTACGTTTTTGTTGAATAAAGTCGTTAAATTATATAATGGTAGCAATTATCACAGGAACCGTGTCTATTATGTGCAGGTCCTTCATTGGCAAAACGTAAAAAAAATTATCCATCTTTTCTGCAACTGTACGAGGAGCATTTGAGGACTTCGTGCAAAACTCGGCTTTCATGGTTCCCAGGTAACTGATACATCTTCTACAGTAATAAAGCATCTGAAATATATGGAATGAAGTGAGAGGCAAGCACATGGGAAAGTTCTGAGAGGACATAAATAGATATTCTAGGTCTAGTAATGAATGAGTGCACACCGAAGCGGCCTGGTATAATGAAAGTTCAAATGTATAATGAAATTATACCCATCTTGGGTCTAAATAATATCATTTGAAAGTCGAAAATGCCAATAATATAAAAGACCGTTAGTTAGTCTTCCGATTCCACATCATGTTTCCAGCATCCCTTTGAGCATGAACCCCATATGAAGAATGCGTGGGGGAACAATCCATCTGGGTCCGATTAAGAAAGCACATTATTTGACATATTTTAGATGTTATTAAGCAATATTGATATGGCGTAACTCAAGTGCGTCCATCAAGTCTACTTTTTGACATGCAAATTGAAAAATTACTAGTATTTGACTAGTGGAGTATCCAACTAACCCTATTAACCAAATTGCAGCAGATTCTTAAATTAAACTTGTCAAATAGATGTGTCACTTTTACACTGGAAATTTGAATTAATTTGAAGAAAATGCCCTATTCGGACAAAGAGAAACATATTTTGGTCAACCGATATCGATATGATTTATAAGTGTTAAATCTTGAATTTCATTGATGCACGGATTCAAATACTTAACGATCCCATCTCATGTGAAGTTCCATCGATGTAGTGAAAAATTTTGCCATTTATCTGTTTGATTTTCCCATTTATCTTTTTACTCTAATCTGATTCCTGAAGGTGGCCTGATTTGTAAGTGAACGTATTTGCAAATGACAACCCTATTGACATCAACATTTTAATATTTTACATCCAGAATATGTATTCCTGGGTCAGCATTTGACAAACAAAATCTAGCACAACTATAGTAAAATATTCTCACCTGTAGATTACATGACTTGAAGTGTTTGTAAAAGAGATATTTGGATCGCGGAACTGTGTTTGGTTGAATCGTGTTGAAAAGTGTTAACAAATCTTCCAAAGCACTATCTGATAAACCACGTCGCAAAACGAAAGTCATGATAAGCATGATGCATTGCGCCGATATCACATGAGAATTTGTGTTGGCTCTTTTAATATTTTTTTCATTCTGTATGAAGCATATTTTAACATATGTGAGAATTTAGATTGTAAGCAATATTCACATTTAATATATTAGAATAGAAAAATCATTGACATGTATACTGGGGATGGTAGAGTAGTTGGAAATTCACATCTCATGGAAATTAGGAATTTTTCATATAAGAACAAAATCAGCAGTCACCCCAATCGCGATAAATTCTATAAATTATTATCACATAGATCCTTTAAACTGCTCGAGGTTTAATTGATATTCTGCAACT
Source organism: Styela plicata (assembly GCA_963675895.2). Lineage (NCBI taxonomy): Eukaryota > Metazoa > Chordata > Ascidiacea > Stolidobranchia > Styelidae > Styela > Styela plicata. The sequence goes on from CAVMBJ020000001.1 coordinate 1,238,006, forward strand.
ACTTTTTATGATGCAGTTGAATCCATGCAGACCATTCAGATTTAGAATATTTCCAATAATTACGAATCCTTTATATTTGTCTGTAAGACTTGATAAAAGTGCCAACCTTGTTAATGCTGTTGTTCGTTGGCTTAGAACTTACCAAAAGATATGATTTTTCAGCTTCACTGCTGGTGCCGATATACTCTGTTAAACTGTCAATTGATTCTGTACCCCTCATGGATGCTGAGAAATCTGATGTAATATCTGTTGATGAATTCTCATGGAAATCCTAGAAAAATACACATATATATACTGTTGATATATTTTTATAACCAAAATAATTTGTTTATTTTTATTGCTAACATTTGACCTACCATAATCCTGGTAAAATAGGGCCCGTTATTGGATGAAAATAGCTTTGAAAAAGAAATCAGTCGACCCACCTTCTTTGTGAATATACGCTAATTGCTGATTACCGATAACTATTTATAGCAATATTCATTCAAGTGCCATACATGATAATAAAATTTAAACCATCTCAAATAAACATCACCAAACATTCAGAAATGCAGAAATTTCATGCTTCACTAAATTATGTAATAAAATAACCAACCTACAGTATTAAGCTATTAGGAGAGTTTCCATTAAACGAGTCCAACATTTCGTTGGAAAATGTTTCGGGATCTTCTGTATGTATAGATGATTGCTCTGATGATGACTCATGAATGAAGTACAGTGAGTTTGAATAAATATAAAACGTAAAAGATAATTGACATTTCATGAATAATATTGGGCAGATTTTCAAATTGCATGCCACTTTTTTGGAAAATTTCAAGTATAAGCCATTGATAGCCTCTTATGCAGCTCAACTAAATGAAATTCTAAATTGTCCAAATTAGAAGTATTTATTGATTTAAAATATTTTGCATCTAGTTTAAAAATTGAATTTGCTGTAGCTAAAAATGGTACCACATATACAGCTACAAATGGCGTCCCATGTTATGTCTTAATAATATTAATTTAATTGATCAATATTTCATCAAGTCGTTCATGCAATCTGGGAAATGATATTCAGGGAGGTTTTCCAAATTCAATCTTTTTTTCATGTGATTGACTTTTTTCTTTCAATTTTTATCATTGTAGGCTGGATTGAAAAGGAAAGCTAAGGCTGATGCTATAGGTTTGCACACACCAAAATCCACTCGACGGATTCATGAAGAAAGTGAAGCTGGATCACAAAAGTTACTCAAGTATGACTGTGATATTGAAAACAACATCACCAGCTTGAAAACAAGAGTAAATAACATATTTTTATAGATTTTTATATAAAAGACTCTTATCTTTTAAAAAGGTATACTTTTGTACTGATACTCTGTACGAATACTGACATTCCTATACTATACTCATCAAATACTGTACCCCAAATCTCCCAATATTTTGAAATATTTTCTTATCAAGCATGTGTCACAGATGAATCACATAAGATTATCATACAATTTTATTTATAATTTGATAAAGATAAATTTTTTATCAAGCATGTGCATGTATATATCTCACTCAACCATTATCATCATCATAATTAAACATTTTTAACCGCTTTTAACTTTTTAAACAGACTCCCCCACTGAAATCGAAGAAATCTTCGATAAAGCGACTTGGCATTGGAACTAACCACATGGTTACTTTGAAGGTGATCATGTTAATGACATCTCTTGTTACGCTGCAATATTAGCATAGTGAAGATTCTGTAACAATTTTCCATTTTATTAAAATTTAGGTATCTCAGCAAACTTAAAATTATGAATGATAAAGTGTATGGTTTTTTAATTATATGCGGGAAATTGTCAATCTCATTTGGAAAATTTTCGATGAATCTTCAAAATTATGATAGTGCTGCCAGAATTTTAGAGGACAGCCCCAGTCGGAGAACATCCAAAATAAAAGTTAAACAGAAAAGACAAAATTGCCCAATTTGAATGATTGGATCAGAAGCTCTCTGGAAAATCCATCTATGGTATGTAAGAATCAAAATCATCTAATATAGTATATGTCATGTGTTTTTAAGTGATTCAGTTTCTATGATAGACTGCCATTCGTGATGACCTAGCTAAAACATACCATGGGTTAACATGTAGTATGGATATGTTGTTTAATTACGTACCGCAGTTATCGTAACAACTTCGATTTGAATATTGTTTAACTTTTTAACTAGATTTTAAAAGTCATCTAGGTGGAAACTTTGATTTGAAGGCTGTTTAAAGGCTACCTAGATGTCAGAAGTCATCTAGATGGAACATCCATCTAAGACGTTTTAACAACTATTCTTGAAGTTGTATCATCTTCGGCAAAACGTCAAAAACGGCTAGAACGTACTGTTGCTGAATTGAAGGATGTTATTTTTGGTACGCATTTCCATATTTAATATATTCCAGGTTTCAAGTTTGCTGCTTAATAACAGCATATGGTGGCCGGTTTGGTCAAATGAATTGTAGAATAAATAAATGTGGTAAATCATGAGAATCTGTTATTTCGAGGTATTATCTGGTCTTTAACATTTTGAACCTTTATTTATCTAACCATCCTTATGTATTGCTTGCGAATTTCATGTTTCTGAGTGTATGTTACTGTTTTAAGTCAAATGATGTGCTAAACTAGATTGAAAGTAAAGTTGAATGTATGGTTTAATTAATGAGACTTTAATGAAACTTTCCGATGGCAAACTAATGAAAATGATGTAAAGCTCAGACGAAGTATAGACACTGATCATACAATAAAAACTATTGAAGGGCATTTTATGACATCTTAAATCTATAGTAATTTCGGTTATGGATAACGATGAATGATATTGGTTATTGGACTTGACTTCGCGACATATTATTGCAAAATATAGGGGCATATCATTAGATGAGTATTCAAATATTATCATATGTTGACCCTGGCCGGAATCATGTTGACTAGTTTATTTACCGCTGCATCATTACTCATCACAGATCTTCAAAATCAAGTTCTAGGCATGAATGACACCATTGTCAGTCGGAGTGTAGAAGAGGAAATGAATAAGGAAAACACTATGGTAAGCCGTCTCATTATACAGAAATATTTGGAGGTTGAAATGTTGATCAAATAGAATGTGTAATAGAAATATTCATTATTTTAGCTCAAAACAATGAGATTTCAAATTCTCAATCATACAAGAGATAGGGAAAAAGGTCAAATTTTTCGAAGGCAACCAATGCGAGCTAAACACAGAATCTGCCAAAAAGAATCGGAAAACCTCCAAATAAGTTTATCATCACCAATATTTTTTCTATTTCAGATAACAATTTGGCCTGGACAAGAGGTGGAGAAAGCTCAAGCAGCTATTCTTCATCACAAAATTTCTAATGTGGCTGATTTCACATACACATTAATGAAAATCCTTTACACAAATGATGTTCTAGGTCAAAGTTCTCTAACCGGAAGGGAATCGAATGCCTACAAAGGAAAATTCACAAAACCGCGTCTCCCTGATGTGGAAAATTTATGAGTAAGTTTAAACACTGCAGTATTTGCTTATACCATGCTGGCATATACTTGAACTACGTTATTTTTCAATCTTAATGTTCCCGAATCTTTATATTGAAATTCATTCAAAATGGAAAAGTCGCCGCTATGTGACCTAATAAAAAGTTGAATATTTACCAAACCTCTATACAACAGCAATGCGACTGAAGAGAGAGAGACCTGCAATCGTGTATAAAAAGCGTTCTCTTATTTAGAGCTGAAATTCTGGGTTCAGTGCAGTCATAGATTATTATCATCTTTTTCAATAATTAATTGTCTACTTTAAAATTAGAATCAATTATCTGAAACTCTGATGTAATGCAATACGATGTGAAATTTTGAAATGTGCACCACTAATCCTTAAAATTTCATAAATCATAAAAATATACATAGTTTTGTGTTGAACAATACCTCATAATATCAAACAAAATTGTTTTTTCGACGCTATTTGCTGTTGAACATCACTGTTTTTTTAGAATATATCGTGAAGGACTAACACAACTCCTGAAAAGATTAAAAAACTGATCACTTGGAAGTTGAATGCAGAGTCCAAAAAATTTTGTTCATAGCTAGTTTGATTTCTTTGCACCGTGTACATATTCTCTTGAATCCTGTTTTGTTTATTCGTGTTCATTTATTAGTTCCCTACAATTTATTCTGTTCAATTATCCTAATAATACTCCCAATAATAACATGAGCATTTTATCAAACTGGTCATAGCTTGCAGGTTTTGGGTGGAATTAGAACAATGTATTGTAACATATAGTAACAGTTTGAGAGCAATTCTTTGATCAGTCAATGGTGGTAATCCGATACTAACTTAACGGAAATCATATAGTATCCAATAGTAATTTTAAAAGTAATCCTATAGTAATCTTAAAGTAATCCTATAGTATTCTATACTAATTTTAAAGTAATCCTGTAGTATTCTATAGTAGATTTATAGTAATCTTATGATATTCGATAGTAATTCTAAAGTAATTCTATAGTAGATTTATAGTAATCTTACAGTATTCTATAATAATTTTAAGTAATCCTATAGTATTCTATAACAGATTTATAGTAATCTTATAGTATTCAATAGTAATTTTAAAGTAATCCTATAGAATTCTATAGTTATTTTAAAGTAATCCTATAGAATTCGATAGTAGATTTATAGTAATCTTATAGTATTTAATAGTAATTCTATAGTATTCTATAATAATTTTAAAGTAGTCCTATAGTATTCAATTGTAATTTTAAAGTAATTCTATAGTATTCTATAACAGATTTATTGTAATCTTATAGTATTCCATAGTAATTCTATAGTATTCTATAGTAATTTCAAAGTAATCCTGTAGTATTCTATAGTAGATTTATAGTAATCTTATGATATTCGATAGTAATTCTAAAGTAATTCTATAGTAGATTTATAGTAATCTTACAGTATTCTATAATAATTTTAAGTAATCCCATAGTATTCTATAACAGATTTATATTAATCCTATAGTATTCAAAAGTAATTCTAAAGTAATTCTATAGTATTCTATAGTAATTTTAAAGTAATCCTATAGTATTCAATAGTAATTTCAAAGTAATCCTATAGTATTTTATAGTAATTTTAAACTAATTCTATAGTATTCAATAGTAATTTTAAAGTAATCCAATAGCACTCTTTAGTAAACTTAAAGCAATTCTATGGTATTTTATTGTAATTTTAAAGTAATCCTATAGTATTTTATAGTAATTTTAAAGTAATCCTATAGTATTCAATAGTAATTTTGAAGTAATCCTATAGTATTCTATAGTAATTTTAAAGTAATCCAATAGCACTCTTTAGTAAACTTAAAGCAATTCTATGGTATTTTATTGTAATTTTAAAGTAATCCTATAGTATTTTATAGTAATTTTAAAGTAATCCTATAGTATTCAATAGTAATTTTGAAGTAATCCTATAGTATTCTATAGTAATTTTAAATAATCCCATAGTATTCTATAGTAATTTTCAAATAATCCCATAGTATTCTATAGTAATTTTAAAGTAATCCTATAGTATTTTATAGTAATTTTGAAGTAGTCCTAAAGTACTCAAAAGTAATTTAAAGTAATTTTAAAGTAATCCTATAGTAAAATTTTATCGTGATTTTATAGTAGATGTGTTGCACTATGAAATTGCTATGCAATTTTTATAGTAATTTTATAGCTTTTTAAAGTAAATTTTTAATAGGGATGTATGGCCCGTATATGCATTACAAAAAGCAAAACATGTGTTGGAAATTGAAGTGTTCTTTCACCCAATAAATTACTAAAGCAAACCAGATCTGGCGACAGTTTGTTCACTCGATTGTTTCGTCGTCAGTTTTAATTAATTCATCATCTGAATATGAAAGATATTCCCGTTCACAAAGCAACCAGTCCAGAAGAAGCGAAGCGTTTGAAAAGAATGCACCAAACCTGACACAACAGGAATTGGAACAAGGATATAAATGGATTCAACGTAATCAATCATTGTTGATATTTGTTCTGGATGGTTTTGATCAGGCTCCTTGGAATCTGCGAAGAAAGTACAACAAGACGGGGTATTATGATAAATCAAGCACAGCTACAATTATGTACCACCCAATCATAGGTAATCCTTTTCCTCATGCAACAATTTTCACTTCTTCACGAGAACACAGTTTTGCATCGAGGCCAACTTCATTATTCCCGATTTTCAACGCAATCGTTCACAAATTCGATCCCGATAATTTTGCGTCTGTTCAGCGGACTCGTTTTGAACCGATATATAAAAACTAACTCAATGAAAAACCTCAGACATTGTAAGCTTGCATATTGCTGCTTATACTAGATTAGGTAACAAAAAGTAACGCGCGAAAGGTCTGATGAAATTTCAGTGAAGCAAACTCTAATTTAAAATGGGAAACTGGTGAGTGAAAGAGCAAAACCCGCTCAAGAGGGGGTTTTAACATTCTTAAATTTTGATAAATCGTACTTCACGTGCTACCATGGCAGTCGACGAACACAGCATTTTTAACTTTCTAGGAATATTGCAAGATAGTGTTCAATTGACTTTTATTATTATAAATGCCTTGACGGCTCATTCACACTATGAATCTACCTTATGGCGCAACCATCACATTTGAATGGCGCTAGCACAAATGTATATCTTTTAAAAGTTCCAACTACATGGTTTTATGCACCAAAGCAAGTAATCGTTTGTATTGCTCAGAAGTCTTATCTTGTCGAAACGCAAAGCATGACGATGGTGTTTTGTGTTAAGGGAGCAAATAACCTCGATAATTAAAAATCCCAATGCACTATCATTGACGGAATACAGATAAGGGAACGCCGCCTCCCATTACAAGCAGTTCTGGGGTCTCCTGAAGTTTAGTACCATACATCCGATTATAATAAAAATTTCCCACGTTGCAAGCGACTCATCCTAACCCGGGAGACAATCCCAGATGCTTACAGCATTGGCGCCCTTTCGTTAGGATGAGAATATTCTGCCAGTTTTTATTTTGATGACATTCGGCAATATGGTACTTTCACTAGACCCCAGTTCTCCGTATAGTTTGAAAGCTAAATTCGATTAAACTCTTTCAAGGTGGTCTTCAACTAAGCTATTCCTGTAAAAAACTAGTCGTTGTTGGGTAAATTTTCACTCATTTAAAATTGAGTTTCATCCAACCAAACAATGTGAAATGTACATTGCGTCAGAGACTGTGTACCATTTACTCATGAGATGTAGTAGGTATGTAGTCAAAAGAAGCCAATTTCTAGACTTTGGGTATCACACCTGATTTATTAACTATATTGTCATATCTATTGTACTATCATTCAAGCAATTGAGTATATTTTATCCACTCGTCCTGAACGATGAAAATCTCATATCCGGCTTGGTCTTCTGCAAAAGACGCTTAGAAGTCGAAGCACTATTTTATCATAAAATTCACCCATATAACATTAGAAGCAAATACATGTTAGTAGGATGCCAATTCCAGTTTTAATTATCAATTAGTTCAAACCCTCGTCAAACATCTTTTATTTTGTGTGGAAAGGGTAGGCTAGGCAGTCGGACACCGATAGTTTCGATTAAAAACTAGATTTTATAATCCCTCGTCAAACTTGAAAAATTAACTATGTACCTGGTTTTAAAAAGTTGGTACTGTAAGGGTCGTCGCACCGCATCAACCTTATCTGACTGGTCCACATGGTTCGCAGATCGTCACAGATGGAAATTTAACGGACACGAACTTTCCCTTATTCTGTTCTAAATTGAAGAACACAACTCCAGGACACATACACCCCCAAAGATGAAACAGGGGCCTAATTCACTAAGGGACTGGAGCCTAAACGGCTAAATAACATTACTGCACGACAAGCAATCCTACTTCACAAGAGATACGTGACCAAATACCACGTGTTGCCAGCCGATCGTCTGAAGGTCAGCGTTGCTACGGACCCCTAGTGGCTAAAAATTTCGTACGTGTGCTAATAAATAACTGTTCGAATCGACATCAACAGGTACTTAGTTTACAAAACTAGGTAGAGCATATATGCATGTAAATATACATCATATATAAAAAGCTTTTATAATATTGGCAATTTGGGGATTTCAATTTCCAAGTCTGTTCAAACTGTCTGAAATGCAGCAAAACGATGTTCCACAAGGGGTCAGTTTTATGCAAAAATCTTTTTTCCAAGAATCTCTAAACTTTGGAATTCCTTACTTTCTCGCAGCTTACAAGGCTTCAAAACTCGCGTTAATAGACATCTATCAAGGATGGGGGTTCCTTAGTTCTCATACTTGCATTTTATGTAGCTCTTGCACTTTAGTGGCTTCAGGAGAATGTTCAAGTATGATTTTTCTCCTGTGGCGTTGCTCTGAGCGAAATTTAAAAAAAAAGAACTCTTGAATTGTTTAAAATCTGCTTTGGGAGTGATATTGCACTGTTGAAATACAAATAAGCTAATTATAATTTCAGGCAGTCACCTCAGTACCGTGTATGGTCCATACATGAATTCTGAAATGAACACAAAAATGTTCAAGATGTGTTTATGTTGTTTTGTTTGTTTCACACCCAATTACTTAGGCATCACCCATTCACTATTACATATTGTATCATATATGTCAAAGCATGGCTGAATTGTAAAATAGTGATTTGAGATTAGTTGACATTGTTAACACAAACTCAAACGATTATCATTTAATATGGTGTTGTTTTATAACAAGTTATAGTTGCACCATGTATGGCCCGTACATGCATTACAAAAAGCAAATATGTCGAAAAACGTGTTGAAGGTTGCTTTGTAACAGCTATACATGAACTGTAAAATTAGTCAAAAGGCATGAAAGAAAATACTTGGGGATTAATTTTAGTCTGTCGATTTTTCTGATGATACAAAAACTTGTTTTTTGGCAACTATTTGTTTGTTAAAAGGAATGTTGATCCAAAAGTCGGTGCTGTCTGTTCTCCTGTAAAACATGATCTAGTGCTCATAATTTTTCTCCATATTCTAACACAATAGGAATGCACAAAGGAAAGTTAGTAAATTCTTCGAATGAAATGTCATGGAAGAAAAGAAACTCAAATATAACGTAAAGTTTTAACGAGCAAAACTTGCAAGAACCTGATTCTAAAGTCAACCCTCAACTAAGGAAAGCGACGAGTTTTTATAGCGGTGAGATGGCGCCCAATAATACAGAGTAAAAAAAGAAATCGGGATTTACTGTCACAGCCGAAGATGAGTATGTTGGTGAAGTGATAACTCCTAGTAAAGTTATCGAACAGTTGCAGAAGAAGTAGAAGCCTAGTTGCAGATACATGACGATGGTTTCGCAGGCAGGAAATGGTAAAGCAACATTCGTGAAACGTCTAGAAGTGTCCTTTACGCCAGTAAATTAGTTAAGCAAACTACATCTGGCTACAGTTTGTTCAGTCGATTGCTTCGACGTCAAACACGTCAGTTTAAATTAGTTCATCATCAGAATATTAAAGATATTCCCGTTCACAAAGCAACCAGTCTAGAAGAAGCGATACCTCCCTGCGAATTGCTGTTTGGGAAGAAATCACCATACCTGTCACAACAGAAATTGGAAGAAAGATATAAATAGATTCAGCGGAATCAATCAGTGTTAATATTTGTTCTTGACGGTTTTGATCAGACTCCTTGAAATCTACGAGAGGGTATAGTGAATCAGATATGAATATGTTAAAAACATTATTTTCTTGTGTTTCTTAGATGTACAATTATTTTATTTTCTTACGAGAATGGGCAAGATTTTGTAATCAAATCGTCAATTCCAAGGAATTCTATGACATTTAGCTACTAAATTATACTTTACGAAAACGGTACCAATAACATCGCGGTATAATCAGGATGTTCAAGCCGATAGGTCAGAGTGAGGGTCAAGTAGTTACATGCATCATCTAGTTTTTAATAAGTTTTGTTAAGTTCAATTTAAAGAATTAAGATTATTAGTTATCACGTTGGAAACGCATGACAATCTATTTCGAAAACAACCGAATCAAAATTTGTAATGAAAACCTAAACAATTTCTTTTTTCCTATGACATTGGATGGTATTACCTTATGCCCATACATGAAATATATGCTAAGAATATTTCCCTTAATTATTTTATCAATCGGACAATTTCTCGGTGAGTCATGTGAAATCAAGTATGATCGAGTCAAGGCGAGATTCATGGTTGATTAATATGTGACAGAATATGTTTGACTATTAATGTACATGTATTGTTTTTATTATTTTTTTATATATCATGATCTTGCTTCAGGCGAATAACCACGCCTGTATTTATGTATAAATAAGAGTTGATTTGGTGAATAAAAATACATATATTCTGCCTAGTGATTACATTCAAATACGTCGTATTGGTTAGTTTCTGGTTCGGGGTTAAGATCAGAAGATATTTATTATAGAACAGTGGGTTAGAGACTTACTCCTTGACTTCTATAAGGGTACAAGACGGGGTATTATGACAAATCAAGCACAGCTACAACCATGTACAACCTCATCATAAGCAATCCTTTACCTAATACAACAATTCTTATTTCTTCACAAGAACACAGTGTCACATCCCTTTCTTTATGATTGAGGCCTCAATTAATAGTTTCACTCGCTGGTCTGGTTCGGAAAGATATCGGGATCGATGAAACCGGGGAAGAATCGTAGAGAAAGTTATCTCTCCAATCCCCTGCGATCATGCCATTATCCCCTGTTCCATTACTCCTGATTTTCAACGCAATCGTTCACAAATTCGATCCTGATAATCCACCCGATACAATGACAGAAGTAACGATTCGGATACTCAATATTTTCATGCGATCAAATCACGCTCGGGAACGATCACTCATACAAGAAATGCTCGGCAAGTTGATAAAGTTGTCATTCGAAGGAAGCAAGCAGAAACTTGTGGTTTTCACTGTGGATGATTTGCGCAGACGAAGTTGGTGATATTGTCATAAAACTTTCCGGAAACAACATATTGAGTCAACATATGGAAGGCAGTTTTAGGCGAAACTGGAGAAGAATTGTGGAGGAAGATAACTCTCCAATCTCCCGCTATCATACCATTCTCCTCTGTTCTGTTATTCCTCATTTTCAACGCAATCGTTCACAAATTCGATCCTGATAATCCACCTGACACAATGGCAGATGTAATGATTCGGATACTCAATAATTTCATGCGATCAGATAACGCTCGGGAACAATCATGCATACAAGAAATACTTCATAAAATTGTCATTTGAAGGAACCAAGCAGAAACTAGTGGTTTTCACTGTGAATGATTTACGCGAAGTTGGACTTAAACCTGACGAAGTTGATGATATTGTCATAAAAGTTCCTGGAAACCAATAGATTCTATCGCCAACATGAACCTTCTAACCTTTTTTTCCTTTGTCAGTGAAGAGATTTACCGTGATTACTGGAGTGTGGTTCACGTCCGCCGAGCGGACTCGTTTTAAATCGAATTATAAAAACCGACTTGATGAAAAACCTCATACATTGCTGCTTATATTAGATTAGGTAACAAAAGGTAACGTGCAAAGGTCTAATGAAATTTCAGTGAATTTAAAATGGGAAACTGGTGAGTGAAAGAGCAAAACCCGCTCAAGAGGTGGTTTTAACATTCCTAAATTTTGATAAATCCTGCTTTACGTGCCACCATGGCAGTCGATGAACACAGCATTTTTAATATATTGCAAGATGGTGTTCAATTGACTTTTATTATTATAAATGCCCTGACGGCTCATTCATAATACATGTCTGTCCTGTTTTGCGATTTTCATCGTGTCCCAGGGAAGATTCTGAACAGAATCTAGAACGTCGGCTAAGCATTACCTTTTGCTCTCGGCGGCTTAGCATATCAACTAAGAACTATGAATCTACCTTATGGCGCAACCATCACATTTGAATGGCGCTAGCACAAATGTATGTATATATTTAAAAAGGTTCCAACTACATGGTTTTATGCATCTACTCAAGTAATCGTTTGTATTGCTCAGAAGTCTTATCTTGTCGAAACGCAAAGCATGACGATGGTGTTTTGTTTTAAGGGAGCAAATAACCTCTATAATTAAAAATCCTAATGCACTATCATTGACGAAATACAGAGAAGGGAACGCCGCCTCCCATTACAAGTAGTTCTGGGGTCTCAGGAAGTTTAGTACCATATATCCGATTATAATAAAAATTTCCCATGTTGCAAGCGACTCATCCTAATCCGGGAGACAATCCCAGATGCTTAACAGCATTGGTGCTCCTTCGTTAGGATGAGAATATTCTGCCAGTTTTTATTTTGATGACATTCGGCAATATGGTACTAAATTTCACTAGACCCCAGTTCTCCGCACCATAATTGACCATGCATGGCTGAATTGTAAAATAGTGATTTGAGTTTAGTTGACATTGTTAACACGAACTCAAATGATCCGATTATAATTAAATATGGTCCTGTTTTATAACAAGTTATAGTTGCACCATGTATGGCCCGTACATGCATTACAAAAAGCAAATACGTTGAAAAACACGTGTTGAAGGTTGCTTTGTAACAGCTATACATGAACTGTAAAATTAGTCAAAATGCATGAAAGAAAATACTTGGAGATTGATTTTAGTCTGTCGATTTTTCTGATGATCCAAAAATTTTGGCAGTTATTTTTTTGTTGGAAGGAATGTCGATCCAAAAGTCGGTGCTCTCTGTTCTCCTGTAAAACATGATCTAGTGCTCATAATATTCTCCATATTCTAACACAATAGGAATGCACAAAGGAAAGTTAGTAAATTCTTCGAATGAAATGTCATGGAAGAAAAGAAACTCAAATATAACGGAAAGTTTTAACGAGCAAAACTTGCAAGAACCTGATTCTGAAGTCAACCCTCAACTAAGGAAAGCGACGAGTTTTTATAGCGGTGAGATGGCGCCCAATAATACAGAGTAAAAAAAGAAATCGGGATTTACTGTCACAGCCGAAGATGAGTATGTTGGTGAAGCGACAACTCCTAGTAAAGTTGTCGAACAGTTGAGTAAGCCTAGTTGCAGATACATGACAGTAGTTAGGCCGACAGGAAGTAATCAAACAACTTTTATGAAACGTCTAACAAGAAGTGTTCTTTCAGCCAATAAATTAGTAAAGCAAACCATATCTGGCGACAGCTTGTTCACTCGATTGTTTTGACGTCAGATTCGTCAGCTTAAATTAATTCATCATCTGAGTAATAAAGATATTCCCGTTCACAAAGCAACCAGTCCAGAAGAAGCGATACGTTCCTGCGAATTGCTGTTTGGGAAGAAATCACCATACCTGTCACAACAGAAATTGGAAGAAAGATATAAATAGATTCAACGGAATCAATCAGTGTTAATATTTGTTCTTGATGGTTTGGATTAGGCTTCTTGGAATCTACGAAGAGGGTACAAGACGGGGTATTATGATAAATCAAGCACAGCTACAATCATGTACAACCTCATCATAGGCAATCTTTTTCCTAGTGCAACAATTCTCATTTCTTCACGAGAACACAGTGTTACATCACTTCCTTTATAATTGAGGCCTCAATTGATAGTTTCACTCGCTGGTCTGGTTCGGGAAGATATCGGGATCGATAAAACCGGGGAAGAATCGTAGAGGAAGTTAACTCTCCAATCCTCTGTGATCACAGCATTATTCCCTGTTCCATTACTCCTGATTTTCAACGCAATCGTTCACAAATTCGATCCTGATAATCCACCTGATACAATGACAGAAGTAACGATTCGGATACGCAATATTTTCATGCGATCAAATCACGCTCGGGAACGATCACTCATACAAGAAATACTCTGCAAGTTGATGAAGTTGTCATTCGAAGGAAGCAAGCAGAAACTTGTGGTTTTCACTGTGGATGATTTGCGCAGACGTAGTTGGTGATATTGTCATAAAACTTTCCGGAAACAACATATTGAGTCAACATCTAATGGAAGGCAGTTTTAGGCGAAACTGGAGAAGAATTGTGGAGGAAGATAACTCTCCAATCTCCCGCTATCATACCATTCTCCTCTGTTCTGTTATTCCTCATTTTCAACGCAATCGTTCACAAATTCGATCCTGATAATCCACCTGACACAATGACAGATGTAATGATTCGGATACTCAATAATTTCATGCGATCAGATCACGCTCGGGAACAAACATGCATACAAGAAATACTTCATAAAATTGTCATTTGTAGGAACCAAGCAGAAACTAGTGGTTTTCACTGTGGATGATTTACGCGAAGTTGGACTTAAACCTGACGAAGTTGATGATATTTTCATAAAAGTTCCTGGAAACCAATAGATTCTATCGCCAACATGAACCTTCTAACCTTTTTTTCTTTTGTCAGTGAAGAGATTTACCGTGATTACTGGAGTGTGGTTCACGCCCGCCGAGCGGACTCGTTTTAAATCGAATTATAAAAACCGACTTGATGAAAAACCTCATACATTGCTGCTTATATTAGATTAGGTAACAAAAAGTAGCGTTCAAAAGGTCTGAGGAAATTTCAATAAAACCAAGGGGGGTTTTAATATTCTTAAATTTTGTTAATTTGTATTTCACGTGCCACCATGGCAGTCGATGGATACAGCATTTTTAACTTTCTAGGAATATTGCAAAATGGTGTTCAATTGACTTTTATTATTATAAATGCCTTGACGGCTCATTCATAATACATGTCTGTCCTGTTTTGCGCCATTCATCATGTCCCAGAAAAGATTTTCTGAACAGAATCTCGAAAGTCGGCTAAGCATTCCCTTGTGCTCTCGGCGGCTTAGCATATCAGCTAAGAACTATGAATCTACCTTATGGCGCAACCATCACATTTGAACGGCGCTAGCACAAATGTATGTATATATTTAAAAAGGTTCCAACTACATGGTTTTATGCGCCAAAGCAAGTAATCGTTTGTATTGCTCAGAAGTCTTATCTTGTCGAAACGCAAAGCATGACGATGGTGTTTTGTTTTAAGGGAGCAAATAACCTCGATAATTAAAAATCCTAATGCACTATCATTGACGAAATACAGAGAAGGGAACGCCGCCTCCCATTACAAGCAGTTCTGGGGTCTCATGAAGTTTAGTACCATATATCCGATTATAATAAAAATTTCCAATGTTGCAAGCGACTCATCCTAATCCGGGAGACAATCCCAGATGCTTAACAGCATTGGTGCTCCTTCGTTAGGATGAGAATATTCTGCCAGTTTTTATTTTGATGACATTCGGCAATATGGTACTAAAATTCACTAGACCCCAGTTCTCCGCGCCATAATTGACCATGCATGGCTGAATTGTAAAATAGTGATTCGAGTTTAGTTGACATTGTTAACACGAACTCAAATGATCCGATTATAATTAAATATGGTCCTGTTTTATAACAAGTTATAGTTGCACCATGTATGGCCCGTACATGCATTACGAAAAGCAAATACGTTGAAAAACACGTGTTGAAGGTTGCTTTGTAACAGCTATACATGAACTGTAAAATTAGTCAAAATGCATGAAAGAAAATACTTGGAGATTGATTTTAGTCTGTCGATTTTTCTGATGATCCAAAAATTTTGGCAATTATTTTTTTGTTGGAAGGAATGTCGATCCAAAAGTCGGTGCTCTCTGTTCTCCTGTAAAACATGATCTAGTGCTCATAATATTCTCCATATTCTAACACAATAGGAATGCACAAAGGAAAGTTAGTAAATTCTTCGAATGAAATGTCATGGAAGAAAAGAAACTCAAATATAACGGAAAGTTTTAACGAGCAAAACTTGCAAGAACCTGATTCTGAAGTCAACCCCTCAACTAAGGAAAGCGACGAGTTTTTATAGCGGTGAGATGGCGCCCAATAATACAGAGTAAAAAAAGAAATCGGGATTTACTGTCACAGCCGAAGATGAGTATGTTGGTGAAGCGACAACTCCTAGTAAAGTTGTCGAACAGTTGAGTAAGCCTAGTTGCAGATACAGGACAGTAGTTAGGCCGACAGGAAGTAATCAAACAACTTTTATGAAACGTCTAACAAGAAGTGTTCTTTCAGCCAATAAATTAGTAAAGCAAACCAGATCTGGCGACAGCTTGTTCACTCGATTGTTTCGACGTCAGATTCGTCAGCTTAAATTAATTCATCATCTGAGTAATAAAGATATTCCCGTTCACAGAGCAACCAGTCCAGAAGAAGCGATACGTTCCTGCGAATTGCTGTTTGGGAAGAAATCACCATACCTGTCACAACAGAAATTGGAAGAAAGATATAAATAGATTCAACGGAATCAATCAGTGTTAATATTTGTTCTTGATGGTTTGGATTAGGCTTCTTGGAATCTACGAAGAGGGTACAAGACGGGGTATTATGATAAATCAAGCACAGCTA
>CAVMBJ020000001.1:1254520-1299520 GCA_963675895.2 Styela plicata
TAAAGGATGTCCAAAACATGGTCAGTAAATGAACATTAAAAGGACGCATCCACCACTAAACCAAATGTGCAAGACAGATGCAACAGTCATTCCGACAAACACAATATGGGTTTTGAAACTCACGCACGCATGTACAGACTAGCAACAAAAAAGCCCGGCATTGGGCTCAATCATACGAAATAAAAAAAAAGAAAACTTACTTCAGGTCGTTGTATTAGTTTTACCATTATCAATCCAGACTTCTTGAAGCTGTTGTCGTGTTCCAGCAACATCATTCTTCCTTTTTTGAATCTATTTTACCTTCGTAACCGGGACATCGAAGTTGTTTGGTTTTGTGATCTTTTGGTCGTTGTGTTGCAGTTGTCGGTCCAAAATATCTAGAAAATCTTAAGCATATTTAAACTGTTTAAAAAATTTCATGGTCGGAAATCAGACGCCTCGTATTTCATTCTATTGGACTTCCAAAGATACGGTTAGTAATTTGAAATCAAAAAGGGCGCATGCTTTACTTGATCAAATGCAAGACTGACAAAATATTTCATCACCACCATCAGAATGTTGGGTTGGGAGACACAAAAAAGAGTTGCTTCAAATTACAAACTACAAGGCTTCCAAGTCAAGATTAGAACTTGGACATTGAAAGGGATGCATGCGTTACTGAAAAAAATGCAAAACAGATGCAACCGTCTTTGCTACGAAAAACAATTTTTGTTTCAAAACACATACATTAGAAGCCCGGCGAAAGATTCAAACATTCGAAATGTAATAATAAAAGGGACTTACTTCAGGTCGTTGTATTAGTTTTACCATTATCCATCCAGACTCCTTGCAAAGTTGTTGTTGTGTTCCAGCAACATTCTTCCTTTTTCATATCTATTTTACCTTCGTAAACGGGTCATCGAAGTTGTTTGGTATTGTCTCATTTGGTCGTTGTGCCGCAGCTGTCGTTTGTATTTGGATAGAGTTAAACTGTTTAAAACATTTGATTGTTGTAAATCTGGCTGCCTCATAATTCGGTCTAAAGGATGTCCAAAACATGGTCAGTAAATGAACATTAAAAGGACGCATCCACCACTAAACCAAATGTGCAAGACAGATGCAACAGTCATTCCGACAAACACAATATGGGTTTTGAAACTCACGCACGCATGTACAGACTAGCAACAAAAAAGCCCGGCATTGGGCTCAATCATACGAAATAAAAAAAAAGAAAACTTACTTCAGGTCGTTGTATTAGTTTTACCATTATCAATCCAGACTTCTTGAAGCTGTTGTCGTGTTCCAGCAACATCATTCTTCCTTTTTTGAATCTATTTTACCTTCGTAACCGGGACATCGAAGTTGTTTGGTTTTGTGATCTTTTGGTCGTTGTGTTGCAGTTGTCGGTCCAAAATATCTAGAAAATCTTAAGCATATTTAAACTGTTTAAAAAATTTCATGGTCGGAAATCAGACGCCTCGTATTTCATTCTATTGGACTTCCAAAGATACGGTTAGTAATTTGAAATCAAAAAGGGCGCATGCTTTACTTGATCAAATGCAAGACTGACAAAATATTTCATCACCACCATCAGAATGTTGGGTTGGGAGACACAAAAAAGAGTTGCTTCAAATTACAAACTACAAGGCTTCCAAGTCAAGATTAGAACTTGGACATTGAAAGGGATGCATGCGTTACTGAAAAAAATGCAAAACAGATGCAACCGTCTTTGCTACGAAAAACAATTTTTGTTTCAAAACACATACATTAGAAGCCCGGCGAAAGATTCAAACATTCGAAATGTAATAATAAAAGGGACTTACTTCAGGTCGTTGTATTAGTTTTACATTATCCATCCAGACTGCATGCAAAGTTGTTGTTGTGTTCCAGCAACATCATTCTTCCTTTTTTGAATGTATTTTACCTCCGTAGCTGGGACATCGAAGTTGTTTGGTGTTGTCTCCTTTGGTAGTTGTGCCGCAGCTGTCGTTTGGATTAGGATCGAGTAAATTGTTTAAAACATTAGATGGTGGTAAA
Organism: Styela plicata; assembly: GCA_963675895.2. Lineage (NCBI taxonomy): Eukaryota > Metazoa > Chordata > Ascidiacea > Stolidobranchia > Styelidae > Styela > Styela plicata. The sequence continues at coordinate 1,256,537 of CAVMBJ020000001.1, forward strand.
TCAGGCTGCCTCATATTTCGGTCTAATGGGTGCCCAAGACATGGTCAGCAAATGAACATTAAAAGGACGCATGCTTCACTAAACCAAATGTGCAAGACAGATGCAACAGTTATTCCGACAACAACAATACGTTTTTTTTAAATACACGCACGCATTCATAGACTGGCAAAAAAGCCCGGCATTGGGCTCAATCATACAAAATAAAAAAATAAAAAAACTTACTTCAGGTCGTTATATCAGTTTTACCATTATCCATCCAGACTCCTTGCAAAGTTGTTGTTGTGTTCCAGCAACATTCTTCCTTTTTCAAATGTATTTTACCTTCGTAAACGGGTCATCGAAGTTGTTTGGTATTGTCTGATTTGGTCGTTGTGCCGCAGCTTTCGTTTGGAATTGGATTGAGTTAAACTGTTCAAAACATTTGATGGTGGTAAATCCAGCTGTCTCATATTTCGGTCTAATGGGTGTCCAAGACATGGTCGGTAAAATATCGGGAAAATCTTATCAGATTTAACTGTTTAAAAAATTTGATGGTGTGAAATGAGACCGGCTCATATTTCATTTTATTGGCAACCAAAGACATGGTTAATAATAGGAAGTTAAAAAGACTGCAAGCTTTACTAAACCAAATGCCAGGATGACACAATCTATCATCAGGACAATCAGAATGTTGGTTTGGGAGACACACACACATGCAACCAGAAAAATCCGGCACCACGCATGAACTTTTTAAAAATTTCGATGGCCACAAATCGAGTTGCTTCAAATTTCAATCTACTGGGCATCCAAGTCAAGATAAGAACTTGGACATTGAAAAGGATGCATGCGTCCATGAACCAAATGGAAAACAGATACAACCGACTTCGCCACAAAAAATAATTTTTATTTCAAAACACACACATTGAAAGTCTGGCGGCAGATTCAAACATTCAAAATAAAATAATAAAAGAGACATACTTCAGGCCGTTGTATTAGTTTTACCATTTTTAATTCTGGGTCTGTGTAAAGTAGCTATCGTAGATTTATTAGCGACATTGTTTCATTGTTAGTATTCCATCGTCGTGACCGGATCATAGTTGTTGTCTACTTTGTATTTTGTTGTTCCACAGCTGTTGGTTCAAATGATCTGGAAAAACTCCAGCAGAGTAAAACTGCTTAAAAAAATTTGATGGTCGCAAATCGGGCTGCATCCTATTTCAGTCTAATGGGTGTCCAAAACATGGTCAGTAAATGAACATTAAAAGGACGCATGCAGCATTAAACCAAATGTGTAAGACAGATGCAACAGTCATTGCGACAACAACAATATGGGTTTTGAAACATACGCACGCATGCACAGACTCGCAAAAAAAGCCCAGCGTCGGGCTCAATCACACAAAATATAATAAAAAAAATTACTTCAGGTCGTTGTATTAGTTTTACCATCATCCATCCAGACTCCTTGCAAAGTTGTTGTTGTGTTCCAGCAACATCATTCTTCTTTTTTTAATGTATTTTACACTTTCGTAACAGGGACATCGAAGTTGTTTGGTGTTGTCTCCTTTGGTTGTTGTGTTGCAGCGGTCGTTCCAAAATATCTAGAAAATCTTGAGCATATTTATACTGTTTCAAACATTTGATGGTTGGAAATCAGACGCCTCATTTTTCATTCTATTGGGCATCAAAAGACATGGTTAGTAAAAATGGACATTTAAAAGACGCATGCTTCAGTAAACCAAATGTGCAAGACAGATGCAACAGTCATTCCGACAAACACAATATGGGTTTTGAAACTCGCGCACGCATGCATAGACTCGCAACAAAAAACCCCGGCATTGGGCTCAATCATATGAAATAAAAAAAAGAAAACTTACTTCACGTCGTTTTATTAGTTTTGCCATTATCCTTTTTTGAATGTATTTCACCTTTGTAACCGGGACATCCGAAGTTATTTGGTGTTGTCTCCTTTGGTCGTTGTGCTGCAGCTCTCGTTTGGATTTGGATCGAGTTAACTGTTTAAAACATTTGATGGTTGTAAATCAGGCTGCCTCGTATTTCGGTCTAATGGGTGTCCAAGACCTGGTCAGTAAATGGACATTTAAAGGACGCAAGCTTCACTAAACCAAATGTGCAAGACAGATGCAACAGTCATTCCGACAACAAAAAAGTGGGTTTTGAAACTCACGCACGCATGCACAGACTCGCAACAAAAAAGCCCGGCATTGGGCTCAATCATACAAAATAAATAAAAAAAAAACTTACTTCAGGTCGTTGCATTAGTTTTACCATTATCCATCCAGACTTCTTGCAAAGTTGTTGTTGTGTTCCAGCAACATCATACTTCCTTTTTTGAATCCATTTTACCTTCGTAACCGGGACATCGAAGTTGTTTGGTGTTGTCTCCTTCGGTCATTGTCTTGCAGCTGTCGGTTCAAAATATATGGAAAATTTTGATCATATTTAAACTGTTTAAAAAATTTTATGGTCGCAAATGAGGCACCTCATATTTTATTTTATTGGTCTTTTAAAGACATGGTTAGTAATTTGAAATCAAAAAGAGCGCATGCTTTACTAAACCAAATGCAAGGCTGACACAATCTTTCATGAGGACCATCAGAATGTTGGGTTGGGAGACACACACAGATGCAACACAAAATATCCGGCACCAGGCATAAACTTTTGAAGAATTTCGATGGCCACAAATCGAGTTTCTTCACATTTCAATCTGCTGGGCATCCAAGTCAAGATTACAACTTTGACATTGAAAAGTATGTATGCGTTACTAAACCAAATGCAAAACAGATGCAACAGCCTTTGCTACGAAAAACAATTTTTGTTTCAAAACACACACAATACAAGCCCGGCGGCAGAATCAAACATTCGGAAAAAAATAATAAAAGAGACTTACTTCAGGTCGTTGTATTTGTTTTACCATTATCCATCCAGACTCCTTGCAAAGTTCTTGTTGTGTTCCAGCAATATTCTTCCTTTTTCAAATGTATATTACCTTCGTAAACGGGACATCGAAGTTGTTTGGTATTGTCTCCTTTGGTCATTGTGCCGCAGCTGTTGTTTGGATTTGGATCGAGTTAACTGTTTAAAACATTAGATGGTGGTAAATCAGGCTGCCTCATATTTCAATGGGTCTAATGGGTGTCCAAGACATGGTCAGTAAATGGACTTTAAAAGGACGCATGCTTCACTAAACCAAATGTGCAAGAAAGATGCAACAGTCATACCGACAACAACAATATGGGTTATTATTCACACGCACGCATGCACAGACTCGCAAAAAAAGCCCAGCGTCGGGCTCAATCACACAAAATATAATAAAAAAAATTACTTCAGGTCGTTGTATTAGTTTTACCATCATCCATCCAGACTCCTTGCAAAGTTGTTGTTGTGTTCCAGCAACATCATTCTTCTTTTTTTAATGTATTTTACACTTTCGTAACAGGGACATCGAAGTTGTTTGGTGTTGTCTCCTTTGGTTGTTGTGTTGCAGCGGTCGTTCCAAAATATCTAGAAAATCTTGAGCATATTTATACTGTTTCAAACATTTGATGGTTGGAAATCAGACGCCTCATTTTTCATTCTATTGGGCATCAAAAGACATGGTTAGTAAAAATGGACATTTAAAAGACGCATGCTTCAGTAAACCAAATGTGCAAGACAGATGCAACAGTCATTCCGACAAACACAATATGGGTTTTGAAACTCGCGCACGCATGCATAGACTCGCAACAAAAAACCCCGGCATTGGGCTCAATCATACGAAATAAAAAAAAGAAACCTTACTTCAGGGGGTTGTATTAGTTTTGCCATTATCCATCCACACTTCTTGCAAAGTTGTTGTTGTGTTCCAGCACGTCATACTTCCTTTTTTGAATCTATTTTACCTTCGTAACCGGGACTTCGAAGTTGTTTGGTGTTGTCTCCTTCGGTCATTGTCTTGCAGCTGTCGGTTCAAAATATATGGAAAATTTTGATCATATTTAAACTGTTTAAAAAATTTTATGGTCGCAAATGAGGCACCTCATATTTCATTCTATTGGTCTTCCAAAGACATGGTTAGTAATTTGAAATCAAAAAGGGCGCATGCTTTACTAAACCAAATGCAAGGCTGACACAATCTTTCATCAGGAACATCAAAATGTTGGGTTGGGAGACACACACAGATGCAACATGAAAAATCCAGCACCATGCATAAACTTTTGAAGAATTTCGATGGCCACAAATCGAGTTTCTTCACATTTCAATCTGCTGGGCATCCAAGTCAAGATTACAACTTTGACATTGAAAAGTATGTATGCGTTACTAAACCAAATGCAAAACAGATGCAACAGCCTTTGCTACGAAAAACAATTTTTGTTTCAAAACACACACAATACAAGCCCGGCGGCAGAATCAAACATTCGGAAAAAAATAATAAAAGAGACTTACTTCAGGTCGTTGTATTTGTTTTACCATTATCCATCCAGACTCCTTGCAAAGTTCTTGTTGTGTTCCAGCAATATTCTTCCTTTTTCAAATGTATATTACCTTCGTAAACGGGACATCGAAGTTGTTTGGTATTGTCTCCTTTGGTCATTGTGCCGCAGCTGTTGTTTGGATTTGGATCGAGTTAACTGTTTAAAACATTAGATGGTGGTAAATCAGGCTGCCTCATATTTCAATGGGTCTAATGGGTGTCCAAGACATGGTCAGTAAATGGACTTTAAAAGGACGCATGCTTCACTAAACCAAATGTGCAAGAAAGATGCAACAGTCATACCGACAACAACAATATGGGTTATTATTCACACGCACGCATGCACAGACTCGCAAAAAAAGCCCAGCGTCGGGCTCAATCACACAAAATATATTAAAAAAGAATTACTTCAGGTCGTTGTATTAGTTTTACCATTATCCATCCAGACTCCTTGCAAAGTTGTTGTTGTGTTCCAGCAACATCATTCTTCCTTTTTTAATGTATTTTACACTTTCGTAACAGGGACATCGAAGTTGTTTGGTGTTGTCTCCTTTGGTTGTTTTGTTGCAGCTGTCGTTCCAAAATATCTAGAAAATCTTGAGCATATTTATACTGTTTCAAACATTTGATGGAGATTAAAACTTTGACATTGAAAAGGATGTATGAGTTACTAAACCAAATGCAAAACAGATGCAACCGTCTTTTCTACAAAAACAATTTTTTGTTTCAAAACACACACATTAGAAGCCCGGCGGCAGATTCAAACATTCGAAATACAATTAATAAAAGAGACTAACTTCAGGTCATCGTATTACTTTTTAACATTTTTTCCATCCAGGGTCTGTGTAAAGTAGTTATTGTAGATTCTCAGCGACATTGTTTTATTGTTTGAATTGCATCGTTGTGGTCGGATCATCGTTGTTGTCTTCTTTGTATGTTGATGATCCACAGCTGTTGGTTCAAATCATCTGGAAAAACTTGAGCGGAGTTAAACTGTTTAAAAAATTTGATGGTCGCAAATGAGGCTGAATCATATTTCGGTCTAATGGGTGTCCAAGACCTGGTCAGTAAATGGACATTAAAAGGACGCATGCTTCACTAAATCAAATGCAAGACAGGTGCAACAGTCATTGCGAAAACAATAACATGAGTTTGAAAACACATGCACACATACACAGACCCACAAAAAGCCCGGTGTTGGGGTTAATCATACAGAATAATATAAAAAAGAAGACTTACTTCTTGTCGTAATATTAGTTTTACCATTATCCATCTAGACTCCATGCAAAGTTATTGTTGTGTTCCAGCAACATCATTCTTCCTTTTTTGAAATCATTTTACTTTCGTAACGGGTACATCGAAGTTGTTTGGTGTTGTCTCCTTTAGTCGTTGTGTCGCAGCTGTCGATCCAAAATATCTAGAAAATCTTGAGTAGATTAAAACTGTTTAAAAAAATTTGATGGTCAGAAATCAGAAAGCCTCATATTTCATTCTATTGGCAACCAAAGACATGGTTAGTAATAAGAAATTAGGTTGGAAATTAGGCTGACACAATATTTCATCACCACCATCAGAATGTTGGGTTGGGAGAAACACACACATACAACACAAAAATTGCGGCACCAGGCATAAACTTTGTAAAATTTTGATGGGCAGAAGTCGTGTTGCTTCAAATTTCTATCTACTGGGCTTCCAATTCAAGAATAGAACTTGAACATTGAAAGGATGCATGCGTTACTGAACCAAATGCAAAACAGATGCATCTGTCTTTGCTACGAAAACCAATCTTTGTTTCAAAACCCAGGTTTCAGGTTAAGAAAAGTTGGGCAAACAAGTTCAAAATTTTTCTAGAATTTTTGAAAATGCACAGACACAGTAATGGACAAATTGGGACCAAGAATACACAATAATTGGTATGAATGGGTGGAGAATAAATATGCAAATAGACTTCCCTGTTTAACATGCATATAATTGTGATGTTTCTAGCATTTGTTGTGAACTGGTTGTGGTTGCTTCATCAGTATTACATTATTCTAAAAAACATGTATGTATAAATCATGAATGGGTTAAACACAAACAAATGAAATATTATTCTAAATTTACTTTCCGAAGGAATTCTGCAAAACATGCCAAGAAAATTAAAAAATGAGTTAAATAATAAAGCCATGAAGAGAAACACATTCAAAAATGTTTTCATTTTAATATCTGAAATTGATTGCAAATACTTTTATTTCTGGGTAAATCTATTCCTATCCCATACCTGAGTAGTGAGAATTCTGTGAACAAGTTTTAAAATTCAAACAACAAACTGTTGTAAATATAAGAAAAGCCGACAAATTCACAAAAAGCACCAGGATTTCATTCGGCCTTTGAATTTAACATTTGGATGCAGTCACGACACACTATTCTGAAAGAACTTCTAAAAAAATCAATTAATGGAACCAAACCAAAATTATTCTCCACAAATAGAATAAAATAATGGTTTCCATGACAATTCTCAAATTTGTTGTGGCATACTCAGTACGTATTTTTAAACTTTATTTGAGGTTTTGTCCATTCACCTGATGTTTCTTTTTTGTAACTCTAAAGTGCAAATATGATATTTATTTTTAATACTATTGTCACAACGAGAAAGTCGTATTAAATCTATCTATTTATAAATAACGGTCTAATTTTTTCAACAATTCTTTAAATTTTGTTAACATGGCAATTTAGCTGAATTGAAAAATTCATACCTTTAAGACGTTATAAATTATGTAGTACAAGAAGATGCTACAAAAAAAATCTCCCGTATGTTTTTGAAAAGTGTTAAGTTTATATCTTCATACCATTCCCGACGTGTTTCGAAACAAGAAAATGATCTAAAAGGAGAATAAATTCATATATTAATTACATACTTGTACTGATGTCAAAATATCAATAGAATTCTCAAGTGCCAGATATTACTAATTAAGTGGAACGGGATGTAACAAGGAAACTTGCACGACTTAAAATTCTACAAAAAATATTAAACACTTTGTAATTTCATAAAATTCCTCCAATTAAAATCTCAGTTTGATCTTGACCATTCGTCAGAAATAAGTTTCACCAAAAATATAAGTGACAAAGAGGATGAGAAATTTCGGTCACAGTAAATTTTTAATATATATCCAATAGAATAGCTTAAAAATTATTTTCTGTGCACAGAGTTATAATGCTTATTTAGATTATTTTAGGCCCAGAAACTACTTTTTGTCTATGTTGCGAGTTCTTACAGCACTCAATAGAGAATTGGTATTGTAAAAATATTCTGATTTAAATTCACTTTTTGCCACTTATGGCAAAAAAAACCGTACATAAAATATCAACAACTGCACCCTGAGCAAAAAAATATATAATGGTTTAAAAGATTATACATCAATAATATATTATTTTATGAAATCCAAGAAATATGAAATATCTGAAGAAATATCTGAAGCATAATAATCAAAGAAACATTCAAAAAAACTTAGTTGTCACATATTTCTTTCGATTTTGAATTTGACAGTATTTTTAGTTTTTTTTAATCCAAGAAATGGTAAAATTGGTTATTTTGTTAAGCGTCATTTTCCTGAATAAATGACTGTATCAAAATGAAAATCGAGGACCACACAAGTAATCTAGAAAATATATCAAGAATTTTTTGGAATTTCATAAGAGCAAATATCTTAGCATACAACTTATAAATCTACCATAATTTATATTATAAAAGATATACGAAACATTTTTTTACAAACTTGTCAATTTCTTGATAAAAAGCATCAGATTGTACCAGGTTCAAAACATCATCCAGATGCACCTTTCTGCTTAAAAAATTTACTTTACTTCAAAATTCAAATTCAGCCTTTCCTAATATATCTGTAAGAGAAAGGAGACTGGTAGCAGCTCCACAGAAGATAAACAAACCACAAGCAAAATTTTAAAAAAATTCAGGGTGCAAGACATCTAAATCATCCCTGACAAAGATGAGTCACAAAGAAATACCAGCCACTCCTATAGCAAAGAATACATAAAACCTGATATGTAGAAGACATTGTGAATGTTATCCGACCAAATCAAAATGCCTGTAAGCGGCAGGATTAACAAAATATTACAAAGGAAGAATAATCATTTCAGTATAGATTGACTGGTCAAAATGAACCAGTTGTGGATAATTGAGCTTTTCCAATCTGCAATACTGAATAATCAATAAATAGAAAATACAAATTCTTATCCTGTATCTGGAAAGAAAACTGTATAAGACTTTTACCAAAAACTTCTTTGTTTCAAATGCTGAATAGGAAAAGATGCTCCATACTTGCAAATTGTTATTCTATGTAAATGTATCGGTACACAAAATACTTTTGGCATGAAGAACTTATTTGTTGCATATTTTTTTTCCAATTTTAAATCTGATAATATTTACAGTAGAGTTTTTATAACTTTTTTAGAACAAGGTTATAAATGCTGGAAAATTAAAAGTACTGATTAATCAATTGATTCAAAAAAAAAAAATTACCACTAACAATACTTTACTAATTATAGACAAATACGTAGATTCTTGGTTGCACGCCGTACGGTACTCTCTTCTGGGACTGGTGAAATTCGTGCAAAAACTAACCAAATGCGAGTGCCTGCCCAGCGCTCTGTACCGGTATCCTGTATCAGAGGATACAATAAAATATATTTATTGAATAGACTTGCTTTTATTTCATGTACCGTATCACAAATATCTACAAAATGCTCCCATGCAGCATGGGTGATTTTCGACTTCTACCGAGCGTCAGGAACGAGGCTACGCATTTTACTAGCCAGCTAGGGACGAAATTTTCGATTGCGAGTAAATGCGACTAAAATAGATTAACCAATGTTTGTTCAATATAAGAAAGGGACGCCGACCAAGCCCATATCGAACGAATTAAAAAAAACTAAACTGTAAACGACAGCCCAAGATTTTACTTATTTTTGACTCTCTCTGATGAATTTCGGTCTTACTTTAGCTTACTTGAGATCTTTAACGTAATAGTTGCTTTCCTAGACAATTTGAATATAATTATATTAAAAGTGGAGCATACAATGACACCGATTTTCAGCGTCAAAAATAACAACACTAAATTCCGACGTAACCAGAAGTCACACGAAGCCGATACCTGAAAACCCGACAAGAAACGTGTTCCCAAATGACGCGCGAAACACACAAAGCGCGCGAAACCCGGGAACCGCGCGAAACCCGGGAACCGCGAGAAACCCCCGGGAAGGGCAACTGACCAAACACCGTGAAATCAGCTGATTTCTTTGGCGCGCTTTTTAGTCAACTATCGGCTTTGCTGATTGGGGCTATCAGTGACCTAAATAAAAGTTCCCTTCCGTCTGAAGAACCAATATCACACGCAAAAACGGTGAGTCCGAGATAAAGTGACAAGCCATCATGGGTATGCAGGCCAGGTACCAAAACAGGGCGAAAAATTAAATTCAACTATGCATAATTCTTCCAAATTATCCCAATCAAATTGAAAATTATTTTTAGTCGTTATAGACGCCATTGGAGCGTTATTTTGAAGGAGTCGGACATTGGACATCCCCCCGAAGCCCTCAAGAATTGGGAATTATGCAACAACAACTTTCAAATGAGCAAGATTTTCGCGCGTCTTAAGCGCCATTGACACATTCCGTCTATTTTTCATTTTATCCCAAAATAAACTATTTTTCCAAAAAAATTCCGTGCAACTTCGGCGCGGTATTCTTATTCAACAGATTTGACTTGCCGTTTTATGTGCTCCCAAATTTGACACCTCCGAGTCAAATTGACAAATGTTCAGAATGCTCATTACCTACATGTGTGTTTCACAATACACTTGTATAGCAATAAGTTTACATGATATGTGCAAACTATGTTTCATTTTGGTTATATCTTATTTCATTCAAGTTATTGAGGATGATTTGGCAAGCTGAGCAATGGATAAGATAAATATATATTAATGATACAATTAGGTCATCAGACAAACGAAGTAAAGTGCTTAAAAATGACCGGCCCTCTAAAATGGGGGAGGGGGATTATTTAATAAAATGTCGGACAGATTTCAGCCGCAATCGGCGGCGATTTCAATCTCCTACTACGATAAAGTGGGCAGGTCTTGCAACGAGAACTTTTCTTCGTAATATAAATGAATGGTGCACGTTTCAAATCCGTCGACGGGATTTAGACTACCGATTTTGGGGGCTGAGTTACAAGATACGGCGTTTCCCCACGGTCCAAATAGGATAGGATAGCATTTTTTATCCGATGGGAGAGAAAAGCCGAGAATACAGCTTAACCATATGGCGAACCACGACCTCTCGTGCAGATAACCGTTCCGAATCGGGATGGATATTTTTATTTGGAATATCGTATTTCCCATTTTTCCTGTGCATGGACCTGGCTGGTGGAGGAAGCCGTAAGCAGCGCTAACGTGAATCAACGTGCACCGGCGAGGCGTCAAGCAGGCATCTCGCATATAATCATCATGCCTGACGGGAATCGAACCCGTGTCATGACGATCAGAGATGCGTAGCTCGAAGCGTATTCCCCAACGCTTTACCGATTTAAAAGCTTTAAAGCAATTAACAATATTGGCGTATAGATTTTTTTCTTAAATATTTTTTAGAGTGAGATAATTTTAATAATATTAAATTCAAATTTTAAATTGATAATAATAATTTAATAATATTAAAAAGTTAAAATACAAAAAGGTCTACACAAAATCGTATACTTTTCCCCAAAAAAACGGTAAACGCTAATAGACCAATTCTGAAACTGAATCTTCGATCGCGTTCGATAGAAATATACATCGATGTGGACTATGAATAATACTGTAATTTGAGTAAAATAATTGAGTTAAAACCGATACCATCGTAGCTATTTACAGCAATAAATACATTTTGATATGGAAACATCTTTTGTGATTCTCCACAATACAATTTTTTTTCGACTTTGTCCAAGCTTCCAAAAGCATAATTAAATTATGAAAACAATCTTTGAATAATACACGCATTTTTACTACCAAATGAAGAAAGAAATGTGAAAAGTCTGCATCGGATCTTTTTGAAAAATGATGAAGCGCGAAAATTTAAACTTTTATTTTTTATTTTAAAGCACGAATAGTCGTAGATTCGCACGCGCTTTGATTATTTCAATTCTCCAATTTCAAAATGAGACGAAGGACGAGGGAACATATTACTGCATTTTATAACAACAAGTGAAATGAGCATCAACATCGAGCGAGGCGAGGTCAGATCCTGTCGTCAAAAAAATTAGGACATATTGTCGCGGTAGACTTGAATTGAAATCGGACGGCCAAGCCGACCTGGCATGCCATGGTGCAAATTGGCCTCGTGACGTCCGATAGTTTAGTTTTTTCATATGATAATATTTTTTGTAGTTGACAGGAAAATTGCAGTTTTGAAAATATTGACAAATGCAAAGCCTAAAGGCAAAAAAAGCGCTTTTGCACGAACGATTTATTCGAACGATGGTAATATAAAATGAAGATGCCAGTGCATTCTCAATTCTATTTCCATACAAAAATTTTATTTTTTCTGTCAGAATACGTGTCAGAATAATTTATACCTGATCATTGAATCAAATTAACGAGCATTAACTCCCGATTTTGAGATTTTACTTAGCGTAACGATAAACCATTAGAATGATACTGATGCTCTTTAACCTTAAATCACGGCCATGTATATTTTTTGACTAATGCTTTTGGACAGAGATTAAAGTTGTGTATTTGGACATGGAACAGTGATTATATAGAAGAACACTGGCCTTTTAAGTGCTTAAAACGAAGGAAATCCTAAACATTTTTGCGCACTAGTTATTACACATAATTCGCCGATTGTTTTGGAAATCTGATTCTTTAAAAAAATAGCGCTTTCGACGCGATTTCGAGCTATTTTGTAAAATAATGACGCCATTTTTTAGAAAAAATTCTGCTTAAGGCGACTTTTATGATGTCATAATTCAATCACAAAATTGCCCTTATCAAGGTTCTGAAAACGTCACTGTGCATGAACCTCGATTAGTGATGACGCAAAGCGTTTAGGGATGGTGCATTTAAGGATAGAATTTTAATTTTTCCTGCACGATGTAATTTTTTGCTTCATAACATACGTAACACATACCCTATAACAAATTTCAAATCGGCGTATGTCAATATGTCAGTGTGACAGGTAAATATGCCGCAAACTCTTTATTGGTCATACACGGAGCTCCTAGAGGGCAGAGTTGGCAAAAGTTACATTGCAGATTTCATCAATGTACATACTGAATTCGGTGTTATATTTTCCATTTAAAAATTACCACAGCAAAAACGAGATGGTACGCATTGCCCAAAGTACAAATTGGCAGCACAGATTGATTGTTGACTTGTCACTCAAAATTGAGTGAAGGGAGTGTGTGCGTGGCGCTACAGGCCCACCTAGACGACTGAAAAAAATTCCCGGGCTTTTAAAAGGTCTACAGGTAATTAAAGCCTGGAGTTTTTCTCGAAGGGTTTTGCAACAATTTTATTAACTAAACGACAGGACAAGTTGTACTTCAAACCGCCCACTGACTTTCTATCTAATGGTGGCCTGAATTCTTAGCTGAAATAAACGATCCGCGCATATTTCCCGGTGCTCTATTCTTTTGAATCCAATATGCGAACACAATACGGATACACCTCGAGGTACACGATACACCCAAACGATCAAGTGTCGAACAAGCCCGGACCATGCCCGACTATGTTATATTATCATAGAGGAAGGAGAGCGTGGTCGAAGCAAGAGTAGCCGGTAATTCAACTAAAAACTCTTGTTTCGCAAAGCGGAATTATGTTTGTATCTAGATCTTGCACTATAAACAAACGTGGAAAAGTCACTAGCATTTCGCTACTGTCTACAAGAATAAATCAGACCAAAAAATTAAGCAACTCAATAAACGTGATGGTCAGGGACGTGTTTTAGCCTCACAGTATAAATACGAGTCACCTAAACTAAATTCAACCATTTCTCCAAAGTTGAATACCCAAGATAACACAACATCCCTCAAATCCACCTAATCCATAACGCTACCGCTTTGAGCCACACAGAAGCGTACAAATGGGTCGAAAATTTAACGTGTCGAGTTCTCTCAAGTCTCGTAGCACGTTTTACTAATACGGTCACCAGGCAAAACAAAAACAATTTAGAAAATGGCAGCTCCAATAATGAACAAATCATTTCGAATAATTGAGTTAAAAAGATTTTCGATTAAATAGTAAGCATGATTTCAGATGGGCCAAATATAACATACCGGATGAGTTTTTAAAGAGAAGCACATTAAAAGAACATTTTTCATAAAAAAATGCTGTCTGAAATAAAAAGTGGTTAAATATTATAACAGAATACACAGTTTAAATATTCACTAATTTTCTTCAAGGAGACAGATCTTTCTCACATCTCTAATGTAACTGGAGTTGGCAGTTCTGACGAGGACTGAGGACTCGGTGAACTTGATTTTCTTGATCTGGATGGACTTCTCCAACAATTGCTTTGGGCAACAAGGCTAAGGTGTTGCTTCATCGAGTAGCAGGACAAAATCATCAACTTGGGGATAGCGTTAAGGATACATCCGCTTCTGTCATTGTTGAAGAAGCGGTAAATAATAATTGAGCCGATGCTCCCAGAACTGTAAGCAGTTGTACATGTCTCCACGTCTTCTATACCCATCAACTTCGATGAATACTTCAGGAGCAAACGAAGAATCGATCTGTTGCTTCAAAATTGAATTTGGTGTAAGTGGATCGACATCGTTTGAATCATCGCTTATCGGAAATATTGGACGATTGTTGAGAATCATCTCAGCTTGAGTGAAAAAGGTGTAAAGTGATTCGTCACTAATGTTCCACTGGATGCAAGGACCATAAGCATTTTACGAACAGAACGTATCATCCTTTCCCAAACCACTCTTTGGTTACTACTTCGTGGTGGAGAATGGTGGAATAGGATACCATCTTGTGATAGTTTTTGGTTTATCATTGCTCTATTCCACCTTTGTATGCCTTGTTTTAGTTCAGTCGCACCTTCCCCCAGATTAGTTGCATTATCGCAATATAAGTAAAGTGGTTTGAGTTCTTCTTGATATAAATCTTTGAAAAGCTTGAAGAAAAGATGATGTCTTAAGTAAATCTATATGAGTATGCCACGTGTATGTGAAGACGCACCCGTATCTCTTCACTTGACTTCGCCCAAGCTTGGTTAAAATTGGTCCCATGAAATCAATTTTAGGGTACGTGAAATGCGGATAACCTGGAGTAATGCGCCATTCTCTGATTTCCTGGTTAAGTCTTTAGTATTTGACATTTCAAGCATTCCTGAAGTTTGCGCAGCACGGTTGCTTGACCGTGGATAATCCAATACTTCTGCCGGGTCGACGAAAAAACTTGAATTGTTCTGCTGTGTCCTTCACGTTCGTGAAACAAAAGTATTATTAACTCGGTGAAATGGTGATTAGACGGCAGGATAGCTGGATGTATGATGTAGTGCGATAAAGATAAGTTGCAATCCTGCAGTCCTCCGCCAACGTAGATAATATCGTTTACAACAAAAGAACTGAGTTTTCGCAAATCCCTTAGTTAAGGTGATTTTGACAAATCGCTTTCCTTCGTAAGCTTGATAATTTCGTTATTAGATGATTGGGCCAGCTTTGAATTACATCTGGAAAAGCTTCCCTTTGAATGCATTTGATTATCTGCGTTTCATATAAATTAAGGGGTGTCTCGAAAACTGTACGGGATGTACGGGATGTACGGGATGTACGGATGTACGGGATGTACGGGATGTACGGGATGTACGGGATGTACGGGATGTATGTACGGGATGTACGGGATGTACGGGATGTACTGGATGTACGGGATGTACGGGATGTACGGGATGTACGGGATGTACGGGATGTACGGGATGTACGGGATGTACGGGATGTACGGGATGTACGGGATGTACGGGATGTACGGGATGTACGGGATGTACGGGATGTACGGGATGTACTGGATAAAATTTTGCGCAAATTGCCTTTTGAAGCATAGAAAATTGAAATATCAGTGGAAAAGTTTGGAATATTTATTCCTAATACTGTAACTAAAATGCAGTAAAATCGCTGTTCTTTGATAGTAATGCCAAGCGATAATATTAAAATCCACATTCCATAAATTGGCATCCACAAGGCGACTACAATTTCAAAATACAAAAATTATGAAAATTAACGTTAACTTACTGCGTTTTTATGAAAGTGTGGTTAATTAAATGCGGTGGTCGAGAATTGCACTCAATGTTTTGCAACCAGTTGAACTGCAGTTTTGTTATATAAAAACCAAGACAATTTTACCCACAGTGTATTGCACACACATTCAATTACACCCAATAGTATTGCCCTTATTAGGATTGCACTCGGTAGAATTGGACCTTTTCCCATTGGACCTTTTTCCATGATTGTAGTAGATGTACGGGATGTACGGGATGTACGGGATGTACTGCATAAAATTTTGCGCAAATTACCTTTTGAAGCATAGAAAATTGAAATATCAGTGGAAAAGTTTTGGAATATTTTATTCCTAACACTGTAACGAAAAATTCAGTAAAATCGCTGTTCTTTGATAGTAATGCCAAGCGATAATATCAAAATCCACATTCCATAAATTGGCATCCACAAGGCAACTACGGCAGACCTCTTGCATATATTCATCATCCCTCACGGGATTCAGACCTGTGTCAATAACACCACCTACTCTGGATGATTGAAACGCTACCTACATATATACATTTTTGGCTGTATTTGGAATAAAATTGAGCATACATACACATGTTATTTATAGAAAACAGTAGGGGAAAAGGACTGGCCATTACCAATTTATGCCAGGGGCGCACATAATCTTGTTAGGAACGAGTCTTGAGCCAAAACAGATTTTATGGTCCCAAATCTAGTACACACTTGTTTCCCATCATTCTCAACACCTATTTCATAGCGGGGCAGGTACATTGCATGCTTTATACCTTTCCAAGAGGCGCAATTTTCTTCTCATGACGATGGAACTTTTCAAAAGGTGATTGCAAACTCATTTGTCAAGTCTAGTTTTTCTCTCATCACTGCTATGGTCAACAAAATGTACTGCGATGCTGATACGCAGGGACTCTTAAGTTGAACCTAGTTTGATAGACTGCATGCCATCCACAAAACAAATCCTCCGAAGAAACACCCTGAACCTTGTGATGGGATGCCAAATGCATTTTCAACAGCACTTCTGGTTCGCGAGAGTTTGTAGTTAAATACAGTTTTCTGTGTTAAATTTCTCCCGGGATATGGTCTAAGCATATGAAGGCCAAGTGGAAATGCTGCATCCCCCACAAGCACATATGGAATATGAATGTCACCAAATCCTCTTTACAGCGTGTCCAAGCTCTGAATCGGCAAAGGTTCCTCCATCGGAGTTTATCTGATATCCGCAGACGCAGATAAGCCGGAACTTGTACCTGAAAAAAATTCCCTTTAAAGCTATACAAAATTGACGAATATTATTTTAAAAATTATATGCTACAAAGCAAAATTTGAACCCCTACCATTCTAAATTAACCTTACATTTGGTTTAGTTCATTAATGGTCATTATATAGAATTTTTAACATGCCCAATAGGAAGTTGAGTTACTACTTGGTGAAATAATTCATTTCTTTTTTTTATTAAAATTCACTCAGAGCAAGGCCAGAAGCTGTTCCCAAAAGGAATCAGCTAACGGCCACTTAGTAGTAAAGATCTACTAGAAGATGTAGAACCAAGAACTGCACTATACACGAAAAACCATCATGGTCAAACCATCTTACGACATGCATGAAATGCATTAAGACTATTCTAAAACCTGTACCTACAGGGTACAAAATTCTAAGCACTAGCGTATTTAGAGGGGGCACGGTGCATGCCAGAAAATAAATCGCAGAGTGGGCTTTTAAGTGCTATAAAAACATACAAAAATCTAAAAAAAAAATTTACATACACATTCGGCGCTCAGCAATTACTATGTTTATTTAGGCCCCTGGAATCCGATCTTTCTCTAATAATTTTATGGCTTTTTGGCACAATTTTAAATCAAAATCTGATGTCATTGCAACAAACATTCATTAATTTTCATCCTGTGGCGGCCATTATGACATCGTAAAATTTATCATTAAAATTTTGCTAATTACGCCACTGCTGCTATGTGCCCTACATACATTGACAATAAATTCAGTATCCTGTGAATTTTAGCTAAGTATGCCCAAGATAAAATTAATTTTGCAGCAATTTGTAGGAAACTTACTCAGCATCAACAATTGCCAACAACACTATACTAAAAGTACCCTTATAATTGAAGAAGAAAGATCCAGAGTTAGCATGAGACTCTATATGTATATGCTTCTCATCTCGGTTCGGGAACTGCCTTTTGTCAAGGAAATTTTCAGCGATATTTTTCCAGTCATTCGTGAATGGTAGAGCCATAAATAAGGGTTGTGAAACATCATACAGAGCACTGCATGTGTTCTTAATAATTCCGGAGACAGTAGACCAACCAACCCTATATGATGAACCATTGTTCTGTATGAATCTCCCGTCGAAAGATATCTGAAAATAAACTATTTATCAATTATGTATCAAAAAAAGAAATCTTTTAATTTTTGGCAATATATGAATGGATTAAAAAATTGGCTAACACGATACTATAAATATTTAGAGTCATAACATGACAGTCAAATGATTTAACCACGGTGGCTAGCGAATTTTGACCTGAACATAAATTGAGTTAGGATATTGGTAGTGAAGAAAAAAAAGATATCAAAAAGAGAGCTTGACGGGCATAACGAAGAAGAGATATCTTGACCGATTCTTCTCTTCTAACAATTTATGCCGATGTTATATATAGTCAATAATGTCATAATATTAGTATCAGCATTTGAAAAGAAAATGTTTAGAAACCTGTGCATATCTAAAAAGACTTTATCTTCTCTAGTTCGAGTGTTACGAACAATTTCATGCAAAAGTTTTTTTTTTTCTGTGGTTGTCTAATTTTTGGGATTCATTGCCTCTACACTGACTTTCTGATAGTGTTGATCTTCGTGGTTTTGACTGTTAATCAAATAATATCTTTCTGCAATATCTTTCTTCAGTCTCTATTCCTGCATATGATAGCTCTCTGCTAATTAATCTAATTAATTAATTAATTAATTGGGGTTAGCCTGAAGTACTGCATAAAATGTGTTTCTCTAACTCCAACTCTCTTACTAGCCTGTTGAATTCACCTGCAAATAAAAAACACATATATAAACACACCAATTTTTACATACAATAGTTTTGAGTGCTAGAGCTGAGATAGCTGTTTAAACACACTACAGTGTATGAAGTGTTTTTGAATCAAAGGTTGTGTGGGCTGGATTAACCTTCAACCCTATTTAAAGTGACTTGTTCACTGTTACAGGAGCACGTGGGGATATAAGCATTGCCTCTGATGTCCGAAACGAATAAAACATCTGAACACAATAAAAAATTAGCATATTTTCATACAGCAAAATTTTTGATATTTCTAGAATACTGGTTAATAGTAGGGATGTCCAAAATATTGGAATTCACGTTACTCGAATAATAAATTATTCGATTCGTCACAGACGCGAATACAATTTTTAAGATATTGAGCATCTGCCAAGACGTGCTAATTCATTTTAAATATTTACGATTGGCAAGACCTAACATTCTTTAAATAATTAATTATTTTAGTAACGAATCACAGCGGCATTCATCTGCTACAATGGACCTACGGCACCGCATAATGTCAAGCATGTTTTCGCCATTTTGCCATATGATCAGGGACCCCCTGTGCAGTCTTTGCGGACCCCACTTTGGGAAACCCTGCATTAGATTATATTTGGATGAGGACTATATTTTAGTTGGTAAATTGACAACAATAGCGAATAACGATTTCTGTATATATAGGACTGATTTGAAACATTTTCACTATGAATCTATGCCAGATGAGGTACGCTTGCGATTAATTCCGTATATCCCTGTGCAGACGTAGATGCGGTAAAACAGAAGTTCTACCTATAAGATATCTTATCAAGCACTTTTGGGTAAAATAAGTATTGGTACGAAACGGCATTTCCAAAGCGTTCCTAACTGGCCGACAAGAAGCTTTTCTTGGATATCTAAAGTCTAAAAAGCTAGTCCTAATTCTATTTCTAGGCTGGTCTGCTATTGTCCGGGGCGGATACTGCCTTACAGTGCAGTTGTCGGTACTACATTTGTATTAGTTTTTGCCGTTAAGTGGTCGTTATTCAGAGCGAGCAGTAACAAAAAAAACGCGAAACCAACATTTCTAAGTGCATTTCCAGGCGCCCGGTTAGATCAATCGGTACACTCCTCGGGGACACCCCTTGAACCAATCGTCTCCAACGCGATTTTACGAGAGGTCTCCTAGACGCCTCGCTGGTCCCAATAAATTGATCTAGTCCCCTTTTTTCTTTTACTATTACGTGATTTTGTAAAATATACTTTGCAGTCTTCAATAACCAGTCTTTTTATTGCTAACATAACATGAAACGATTACATTCAGCGATATTTCGCTTTAGACGAAAAAACAAAATGGATTATAGGGCTTCTTCCACTGTGGCACCCCACTCTTTAAATGTTAAAACGCGGTGCAATTTTTAAGATAGAGCATCTGCCAAGACGTGCTAATTCATTTTAAAATATTTACGATTGGCAAGACCTAACATTCTTTAAATAATTTATTTTAGTAACGAATCACAGCGGCATTCATCTGCGACAATGGACCTACGGCACCGCATAATGTCAAGCATGTTTTCGCCATTTTGCCATATGATCAGGGACCCCCTGTGCAGTCTTTGCGGACCCCACTTTGGGAAACCCTGCATTAGATTTATATTTGGATGAGGACTATATTTTAATTGGTAAAAATTGACAACAACAGCGAATAACGATTTCTGTTATATATAGGACTGATTTTGAAACATTTTCACTACGAATCTATGCCAGGATGAGGTACGCTTGCGATTAATTCCGTATATCCCTGTGCAGACGTAGATGCGGTAAAACAGAAGTTTCTACCTATAAGATATCTTATCAAGCACTTTTGGGTAAAATAAGTATTGGTACGAAAACGGCATTTCCAAAGCGTTCCTAACTGGCCGACAAGAAGCTTTTCTTGGATATCTAAAGTCTAAAAAGCTAGTCCTAATTTCTATTTCTAGGCTGGTCTGCTATTGCCCGGGGGGGGATACTGCCTTACAGCGCAGTTGTCGGTACTACATTTGTATTAGTTTTGCCATTAAGTGGTCGTTATTCAGAGCGAGCAGTAACAAAAAAAGCACAACCAACATTTCTAAGTGCATTTCCAGGCGCCCGGTTAGATCAATCGGTACACTCTCGGGACACCCCTTGAACCAATCGTCTCCAACGCGATTTTACGAGAGGTCTCCTAGACGCCGCGCTGGTCCCAATAAATTGATCCAGTCCCCTTTTTTTCGTTTACTATTACGTGATTTTGTAAAAATATACTTTGCAGTCTTCAATAACCAGTCTTTTTATTGCTAACATAACATGAAAACCATTACATTCAGCGATATTTCGCTTTAGACGAAAAAACCAACTGGATTATAGGGCTTCTTCCACTGTGGCACCCCACTCTTCAAATGTTAAAACGAATTTGTCACGCGTCTTCACGCAAGGGCAATATTTAATGTTGGGAATTAGATATGTTGTGACATATTTATGTAAGTATTTGGGTTACATTTCTATGATGATGATAAATCAAACAGGTTTCGCAGAGCAATATCATGGCTACATAACACGAATATAATTAAATCCCAAAGAAACAATATTTAATATAAATAAACGAGGAATTGAATTCGTAGTGATATAAACTATGCTAAAGTAGTCAAATGCTCCTCAAAACTGGTTGGGGAGCGAATATCCTGCCAGTTCTAAATCTCCCCTCGATTTTTGAGGATGGGTGCAAGATGGGAATACACATCCCTAATCGCCTTGACGTACCGGTAGATTGGTAACGGTGAGAGATGATAAAATTATATATAATTTAAGCAAGTTATGTTACATATAAACTTGTGGTTGCGGTAAAATAGTATTGGGCTGGATATTGCTTGTTTTCGTTTTGATTTGTTTGATTTCATCTTTTTTGATTCTATGATCAAGTGTGGAAATTATTGAAGTTGACATTATTTAAATGAAAAAATTTTAATATATTTTCAGTATTAAAATGTACATATCCGAACTCACAGTGGATCATTATTTTTTTGTCTTTTTAATATAGTTAGTATGCATGGCATGATATTTGAGTTAACAGATATTGATTTGTGTTTTGTAAGAGATTAAATACGATAGACATAGAATTCGTTGTTGATAATTCTCATTATTTAGTTTTGAACCAATTCTGAAAGAAAACAGGAGATCTCTCATGCCATTCTCTAAAGTATCTCAGTGTCGTTCTCTTTGTATACTTAATAAATTAGGTAAAAGAAAGTATATTTTTTAATATTTTTTTTTAGATTTATAAATATTATAATAGTTTTTTTAAAATATATTTAATAAGATATTATTAGTTAGCAGAATTAGGGTTTTTTTTTATAGGTTTTTTATTTTAGATCATTTATTTAGTTTATTTATATAATATTTTTAGGAAGTTTAATTTTTTAGTTAATTATTGAGTTTTACGAATTTTATTTTTTTTTTTTTTAGAGTGTACTTTGGAGGTCTATTTTTTGGGGTGAAACGGGGCTGCTGTTAGGGGGGGGGGGTGGGGGGGGGGGGTTTTAGTGGCCCGCCGGGGTAGCTCCAGTCCAGAAGTAAGCTTAGTTTAGATATTGGGGGGGGGTTATTATTGCGGGGGCGAGAGAGAGTTTTTTCGACGGGTCTCGGGTAGGAGGGCTTAGGGGGGGGCGCGGCCAGCGGATAGATAAGGGGGGGGGGGGAGCGGTCCGAAGGGGGGGGGGGGGGCCGGGCGAGGGCTGGGGGCGGAGTGGGGGTTTTTTAGATTTTATCGCCCCGGGTTGACGGGCTCAGTGAGGTTAATGGGCTTTCTTTTTTTTTTACTTTTTTTTTTTTAGAGATTAGTTTTTTTTTAGATATTTTTTTCGAGATTTTTATTTTTCTTTTCGTTTCTTTTTTTTTTCTTTTTTTCTTTTAATAGTTTAGGAGAACTTCTTTATTTTTTTTTTAGTTTTTGTTTTACTTTGTGGGATGTTTTTTCTTTTTATTTTTTATTTTTCTTATTTTGATTTTCTTTATTTTATTTTTAGAATAACTTATTTAGTTTTTTTATATTTATTTTTTTTTTTTTTTTTTAAGAATTGTGTTTTTGGGTTTCTTTTTAATTTTATTATTATTTTTTTTTTTTATTGATATTTTAAGATTTTTTAGGTATTTATTTTTTGTTTGATTAGTTTCTTTATAAAATTTTATTTTATAGGGTTATATTTTTTAGATAGGGTTAATTAAGTTTTGAGATAAGTTTATAATTTTTACTTTTTTGTGTTGATTTGAATTTAAAAGGGATATGAAGGATATAGATTTTTTCCACTATTTCGGGTTTTTGTTTTTATTTTTCTTTTTTTAGAATACTAGAATTTGTTTTTTATATTTCTTAGTGTTTTTGTAAATTATTTTGAAATTTTTCTATTTTCATTTTTTATAATGTGTAATTTTTATTATTTAAATTAGTTTAATTTTTGAATTTTAAAGTATTTTTTGATGTATTTTTTTAAAAATTATAAGGGTAAGTTTTTAGATTTTGAAAAAATTTTATTGTTTATTAGATAAAATTTTTTTAAAAGAGATTTTTTGTACTTTTTATATTTTTTTGACGGATTTTTTTTTGATGTGTTATTCTTTTAATATATTAGATTTTTTAAATTTTTAATCTTGAAAGTTATTTTTTGATTTTTTTTATATTTGGATTTCATTATTTTTTTAATTTTGATTATTGGGTTTTTTAGTAAGTTTTTATTTTCGATAATTTGGGATCTCTAAATATTTAGTGAATTGGTTTAATTAATAGTTTTATCCATTGTTATGTTTAGGGATTTTATAGTGTTTCGTTTAAAATGATTTTTATTTTTGGATTATTATTTTTTTTTAATTGATTTTTTTTTTTGAGTTTTTTTCGGTTATTTTTAATTATTGTGATTATTTTTAAGGGATATTAAATTTGAGAAGAAAAAATGATTATTGTAATTTGATAAATGGTTGAAGATTGTTTTTGATTAATTTTATTTTATGTTATTAGTTTTTTATTTTTTTAAGTTTTTTCGTTTTTTTATGATTTTTTTTATTTGTTGAAATTGTTATGAAAATTTTAATAGATTGTTTTTTTTATTTTTTTATTTTTTTAGGTAGGTGTTATTTTTATATTTTAAGATCAGTCGTTAGAAGGTTTTGTTGTGTTTTGAGGTAGTATAGTTTTTTATTGTGGTTGGAGGGTTTTTTCTTTTTTTGTGTTGACATATGAAGTTTTTTGTTCCTTTTTTTCTATTAGGTTTTTTGTGAATTTTTGTTTTTTTTTTTGTTTTTGGGGAGATTGTTGTTTTGGGTGTTTAGGGGGTTAGTCATTTTATTTAAGTTTTTTTTAGTATTTGGTGGGGTTGGGGGTTTTTTATGGGAAGGTAAGTTTTTTTTTTTTAAATTTTTTTATTTCTTTTTTTTTATTTTTTTTTATTTTTTTTTTGTTTTTTGAACAGTATAATTTTTGAACAAATTTAAAAAGAATTATTTCTTCGGTATTTTTTTTTTTTTTTTTTTTTTTAAAGTTAAATATAAAAGTTTTTTAGCGTCTTTTATTTTTTTAGATTGAAGATTTTTTTGTTTTTGTGTTTTTTTTATATTATTATTTGAGTCTTCTGTAAAGTATTTTCTCTTATATCTTATTGATTGTTTTTGGCAATTTGGGGTTTTTTTTTTTATATTTCTTTTTATAGTTGGGCAAAATTTTTGGTTTTATTTTTTTGAATTTTTTTAATTTTTGTTTTTATTTAATTTTTGGTAATTTGTGCTTGTGTGTAAATTTTTATTTTTTATTAAGTTTTTTTTGATAGAGGTTTTTATTTTGTTTTTGGAAATATTATTTGTTTTCAGATTATATTTTTTTTTTTTTTATTTTTTTTTATTTTTTTAGTTCAGTTTTGGTATTGGGTTTATTTTGTTGGTAATTTTTTAGAGTGTTGTTTAAAATTTTTAATTTTTTTATTTTCTTTGGTGTTTACTTTTTTAGATTGGTAATTTTTTTCTTTAGGTTTTTTATATGGTTAACAGTAGTAGTTTTTGTTATAGAATTTTTAATTTTTTTTTTGTTTTTGTTTAGTTTAGTTAGTAAATTGATTATTTGTTTTTGTGGAGAAATTTGTTTGTATTGGTAATTTTATTTTGATTATTGTATTTTTTTATATTTTTATGATGGTAGTTTTTAGATGGTTTTTTATTATTTGATGGTTTGTGTTAAATTTTATTTAATTTTAATGAATTTTTAGTTTTTATTGTTTTTTTTTGATTTTGTTTTTTTCAAGTATTTAGTAATTTTTATTATTGTAAGATTTATAAGTATGGTGTTTTAGATTATTTTTGGAATAGTAGGTATGAATTTTAGATTTTTATAGGATGGTTTCATTAAGTTTTTTAGTTGTTTTGGTTTTCATAAATTTTTATAGTTTTTTTGTTTGTTTAAACATTAGGTAAAGATTTTGTTTGTAATGTCAGAGTATTTTTTATTTTTATTTTGATTAGAGGATAACATATCTTTTGTAGAATTTATAGATTAAGCATTGATATGTATGGGGGTTTTTAGGGGGTTTAAGCAATATTTGTTTGTATTTTAATTTCTTCTAATAATTTAGATGGATTATTTAAAAGTTTCTTTTTTTCTGGAAGTTTAGTATACCCTATTTTAGTATATTTTTTTTTTATGAAAGGGTTTTTTGATATTGCTTATTAGTTTAGGGTGTTTTTTATTTGTGTTGATTACCTTCGAATATTTATATTGTAGGTTTTTATTCCTTAATGAATTATTTAATAGGGATTTAAGTTTAATTAAGATTAAGAATTAGAGTGTATGAAAATTTTTTAATAATGACAAATAAATTTGTTGTTTTATTAAACAAACTTTTAATTAATTATAGTTAGTTTAATGTATGGATGTATTTATTTTTGGAGAATCCTTAGGTTTATAAGTTTTGATATAAGCACATTATGATTTCAGTTTCTAATTAACCAGAATAGATGGGATTGGAAAATATTGAAGAATTTTTGTTTAAGTATACAATATTTTATATAATTATGGATAGAATATTTATAATTGAATTTTATATCCAAATATTTTTTTTAAATTAAGTATGCAAATAGAATAATATTTATCGGTTGCTGATTTATAGTTATAATCATTTTGAATTATATAAATAATTTACATTTGGAATTTTGACCATGAAAGAATTTATAAATCATGTGGAGTTTAATTTTAAGAGTACAGCATTGTTCGATGGTTTCATTATTAATATTTTGGTTAGTAAAAGAAGATATGAATTTATATTAGTTTTAATTAAGAAATTCAAAGTATGAATTCTGAATATAAATCCTGAAGGTTATTGATGGGTTAATGCAATAGATGTAAATTAAGATTGTTGGGTACAATAGTGATGGATTAATAATTAATTAGATACGAAAAAAATAGTATTTAGGTTTAATGTTTAAGTGAATTTATAAATATGTTGGAGATGTAATAGTGTATATGTTTAACTTTTTATAATACAATTAGATATATGAATTTTTGAAAATGCATGTAAAAGGTTAAGCCATGTTGTGTCGACTTATTGAAATAAAAAACCCCCTATCAACAAAAAGATAACCATCAATTTGAATTGACTCTTTGGCCGACCCCATTAGTTCCATTCTAAAAAAAATAGCTCCATCATCTTGCTGGAAATTGCAAATCCTCGGGATTGTATAAACCCAGTAACTCGAGCAACGTTTCTATGTAACGAATAGTTAATACATGCGTCGAAACAAAAAGCCCCCTGATATTTATTTATAAGCAGAGTAAATTATTTATTTTTGAGTATCGTAACTTTTTAGATTAGCCAAGATCAAGATTTTTTGCGATGTAATTTGGGCACCACTGCATGTTCACTAGTCTCTTTATTTTATACAAAACAGAAGGCCAAAGAATATTTCGCTCCCAAGCAGTGACAATCATTTTTGGTCATTCTGTATCTGCCGGCAAATCAACAACATATTATACCGTACTGTATTTTGCCTGAGACTTTTATACCCGAACAAACAACAAGCAGAATTTAAAAATTGTTTTTTTTTTATAGAGAATCTGTTTCAAATAACCTGAAGGCCCTTTCATTAAGATTGTGAGTGATTTAGCTCAATATTGATAATCTCACTTTAGTATATCTCCCATAGAACAAGGTGAACTTACCGAGTGTATTAATTGTTTTTCGGGCTTGACTTCTTGATTGTAATTTCGGTTTTGATATAATCAGTGACAGGTTCAGTATTATACTCCAGATATTTATTCTTTATAATCCAAAACAACTATCTCAGGTATAGCCAAGACCTTTTGGCTAAATTAACAAAAATATTGTCATTAAGTAATTATAACCATACATTATATGACAGCATTTTCTACTGTTCATGCACCAAGTGACTATTTGGTTGTTTGTTTCGTAACAATGATGTTTTTTTCATGCTCCTATCTTCTGTGACATAAATATTATAGTTTTACAAACTGTATCGGCCTTGTATCTCTAAATATATAGCCAGGCAAAAACAACACAAGTAATATGGTTATTTTGTTTTTAGAATATGAAGTAAGAATATCATTTCTCCGGACACAGATCCAATTTTTAGTCCATACCAGAGATAAAGAAGCGAAAGTACAGTCTTTATCCGTGTAAACACCTTTTAGACAGTACATGTAACTGTATCAACAAGCATTGAGGAATTTAACTCATTTTATGCACATTTCTAGTAGTAGTAAGAATATGAAGGTTACACAGCATTTGCATTATTCTTGAATGATCTAATGTTTTAAGAAGACTTTTGAATTTGAAATGTCAATTTTCTAATTTACGGATGTCGGGTTTAGCTTGCATTTGGATGTTTGGAGATGAAATTTCGATCACAGCGAAAAAGGATTTATATTAGTAGAACGAATTGGAATTTGCAGAGGAATAGTTGAACTTGTTTTTGTTTTTCAGAAGAATCATTTTTGGAAAAAATAGAAGAGATTTTGTCGTAAGCTTTATTGTTTGCAATTTAAGTGATTTATTAAGTAGGACGCATTTCATACAATTTTTTACAATTTTATTTTTTAGAATTTTATTATTGCATTTTCTTCAATCAATTGATATGACTTTTCCTCGATAGTAAATTAAGATGTAGGACATTTGTGAAGCAGCAAAAAGTCATCAGTAGATTCATGGAATTGTGAGTTGCAAAATCTATATTATAGAGAATATAACAGCAGGTTGGAAATAATTTTAAGTATTTTATGTTTAGTATATTCTTTGAACTTTTTTGAATGTTGATGTATCCGAGGTAATTTTAGGAAAAAATATAGTAGGGAAATCCATTGAGAGTAAAATGGTTTTTTTTGTTACAGTATAGTATTAATTGCGATTGACTATATAGTAATTGTTTAGAATATTGCAATTGTTTCAAGGTAAAAGGTGTTACTGGCTTGGAGAAATTCGCAGAAGAGGTGTCATCAGTATCTTCTGAATGGGGGGGGGCAGAAAAAAAAGTAAAGCTAATATCAATTCGGAAAGTTTAGGTTTTAGGAGTTAGGTAGGTGAAAATAGAAGTTGAGAGTAGATGTAAGTTAATTCTTAAAATGTTTAGATTTGAGATCCTCACAAAATGTTTGTATTGGAACTAGTCAAAAGAAGTTCTTAAATACTTCATTGAATACAGATATAAGTTGTTATGATGATCAATATAGAAATTAGAATGGTTGACTCTAGCTTGTAAAAAGAGATGCGATTCTCGTTGAAGATTAAATTAAAAATTATACAAGATTAGTTATAAATTTCTTTCTACTTTGTAAATTATTGGAAGGCAAATATCTTGATATATAGAGAATATCCGTATGTTTGATGAGGACTGTTCACTTGTAGAGTGAATTTTAATAGAAAAAATTTTAGTTTTTGTTTTGATTATTTTATTTCTTTAGATTAAGCGAGGAGCAAAATTTTAGTTTTGGTAAATGGTTTTTTTGGTTTGCGGCTACGAGGTTTTGTTTTCGGATTATGGAGCAATGTACCTATATAAAGATAGTGGTTTTATTGGTCTGATGGAAAGTTAGTATGGGGCAAAATCACGATACCTTTTGAATGTTTGAAATTTTTGGGTATTGCTATTGAGGTACGGGGGGGGGGAGGGGGGACTAAAGTTTCAAAGATGGATAACGGTCACTTGAATGACAATAACGTACAAAAATGAAGCGTAGGCGGGTCTAGTTAGTCCTAGATAGTACGTTGAGGAAAAACCGTGAGAAGGGAGAGTTTAGAGCATTTGGAAAAACGTTCTTGGTAAAAGTTTGTGATCATAGAAAACGAAGTAAAGTGTCTTAAAATGAGGCCTTACAAATGGGGTAGGGGGATTATTATAAAATGTCGGAAGATGTCAGGCAATGGGCGGCGATTTCAATCTTTACTATTAAAGTGGGAGGTTTGAACGAGAATTTTCTTTCGTAATATACATGAATTGGTGCACGTTTCATCCGTCGACGGGGGATTTTGACTACCGATTTTGGGGTGTAGTTACAGATCGGCGTTTCCAGGTCTAATAGGATGGATAGATTTTTCATCGATGGAGAGAGCACACGGAGAATAAGCTAACCATATGGGACAGAATTATGCAGATAGTTCGAATCGGGATGGATATTTTTATATGGAATATGTATTTCCTTTTTTTTGTGATGGGAAGGTGGGGAGGGAAGCGTAAGCAGGGCTAACGTGAATCAACGTGCAGGCGAGGGTAAGCAGAATTTGATATTAAATATGTGCGGAATTCGAACTGTGGTATGACGTCGAGATGGCGTATCGTCGAGGTTATTAAGTTTACGATTAAAATATAGAATTAAAAATATTGGCGTTAGATTTTTTTAATATTTTTATAGAGTGAGAATTTTATATATTTAATTCAAATTTAAATGGATAATAATATTTTATAATATTAAAAGTTTAAAATACACAAAGGGTCCACACAAAATCGTATCTTTTCCCAAAACAAAAGGTAAACGTTAATAGACAATTTGCAATGAATCTTCGATCGGTTCGATAGGAAATATAATCGATGTGGATATGAATAATATGTAATTGAGAAATAATTGAGTTAAAAGATATTGTAGCTATTTAGAATAAATAATTTTGATATGGCAACATTTTTGTGATTTAAATACAATTTTTTGATTTGTAAGTTACACGATAATTAAATTATGAAACATTTTTGACTAATTGCAGATTTTTATACCAAATGAAGAAAGAAATGTGAGAAAAGGTTGATGGATGTTTATTGAAAACTGTGAGGGAAAATTTAAACTTTATTTTTTTTTTTACAGCAGAATAGTCGTAGATTGACGTTGCTTTATTTTAATTGCTAAATTCAAAATGAGACGATAGGCGAGGGTACTATTACTGCATTTTATAACAAAAGGTGAAATGAGCATAAATGCGGAAGGGAGGTAGATCTGTGTAAAAAATTAGTACATATTGTCGGGTAGATTGAAATGAACTGGGGCGGCCAAGGACCTGCTGCCATGGTGCAAATTGGCTCGTGCCGACGTCGTTTATTTTTTTGTATGCTTATTTTTTGTAGTTGACGGAAAATTGCGATTTGAAAATATTGACAAATGCAAAGCTAAAAGGCAGTAAAAATGCATTAGCAGGACGATTTAATTGAACGTGGTATATAAATGACGCTGAGTGATTTCCTTTATTTCCAATAAAAACTTTTATTTTTGTCTCAGATAGTGTCAGAATAAATAAACATAGAATGCTACTGTGTCTTTAACTTAAAACGGTATGTATATTTTTGACTAATGTTATGGGGTGGTGGGGGGGGCAGCATTCCATATGTGAATTTGGACATGGACAGTGATTATATAGAAGAACATGGCTTTAAGTGCTTTAAAGAAGGAAATCAAACATTTTTGGCATAGTAATTAACATAATTCGTCGATTGTTTTGGAAATCTGAATTCTTTAAAAAAATAGGCTTCGACGGTTTCGAGCTATTTTGTAAAAACTAATGAGCATTTTTTAGAAAAATTCTGTTTAAGGGCGATTTTATGATGTATAATTCAATACAAAATTGCTTATAAGTTCTGAAACGCATCGTGAATGAACCTCTATTATTGTGACGCAAAGCGTTTAGGAATGGTTGGCATTTAAGGATAGAATTTTGATTTCCTGAGATGTAATTTTTTGTTTCAAAATCTTAAACATACCTATACAAATTTCAAAAATGGGTAGTCAATATGTCAGTTTTTTTGTGAAGGTAAAATATGCCGCAAACTTTTATTGGTATACACGGAGCTCCTAGAGGGCAGAGTTGGCAAAGATACATTGCAGATTTTTCACTGTATATGAAATCGGTTGCTATATTTTATTTAAAAAATTACACAGACAAAAACGAGATGGTAGCATTGCAAAGTACAATTGGCAGCACAGCTTGATTGTTGTATTGTCATAAATTGAGTGAAGGGAGTGTGTGCGTGGCTACAGGCACTAGACGACTGAAAAAAAATTTCCGGGCTTTTAAAAGGTCTACAGGTAATTTAAGCTGGAGTTTTTCTCGAAGGGTTATGCAACAACTTTATTAACTAAGACAGGACAAGTGACTTCAAAACGCCCATGACTTTTAATTCTAATGGTGGCTGGAAATTCTTAGTGGAAATAAACGTCGGCATATTTCGGTTGCTCTATTCTTTTGAATCAATAATGGAACACAATAGGATAACTCGAGGTAACGATACACAAAGATCAAGTGTCGAACAAGTCCGGACCAAGCCGATATGTTTATATTATTAGAGGAAGGAGAATAGAGGGTTAACTAAAATAGATGAATAGAGCTTAAATGACATAAACCCGGTGGTCGAAGCAAGATAAGTCGGTATTAACTAAAAATTTTGTTCGCAAAGCGGAATTATGTTTGTATTAGGATTTGATATAAAAACGTGGAAAAGTCACTAGATTTCGTATTGTCTAAAGCATAAATAGAAAAAAAATTAAGAACTAATAAAACGTGATGGTCAGGGAGTGTTTTAGTCACAGTATAATAGGAGTCACTAAATAAATTGCAAACCATTTCTCCATAGTTGAATTACCCAAGATAACACAACCCTCCAATCCACTAATCCATAACGCTACCTTTTGAGCCCACAGATGGTACAAATGGGGTGAAATTTAAGTGTTCGAGTTCTCTAAAGTCTCGTAGCACGGTTTTACTATCGGTCACAGGCCAAAACAAGACAATTAGAAAATGGCAGTCAATAATGAAAAATCATTGAATTATGAGTAAAGATTTTCGATTAATTAGTAAGTGATTTCAGATGGGCAAATATAATAACCGGAGAGTTTAATGAGAAGAACCATTAAAAGAACATTTTTCTAAAATGCTGTTGAAATAAAAGTGGTTAAATATTTATAAACAGAATACAAGTTTAATATTCACTAATATTTTCTTCAAGGGACAGATCTTTTACATCTCTAATGTAACTGGAGTTTGGAGTTTGAGAGGATTGGAGGATCGGTGAATTGATTTTCTTGATTGGATGGATTTCAACATTTCTTCGGGCAACAGGCTAAGGTGTTGCTTCATCGAGTAGAGGACAAAATCATCACTTGGGATAGCGTTAAGGATACATCCGCTTCTGTATTGTTGAATGAAGCGGTAAAACTAATTGAGCCGAATGCTCAGAACTTAAGCAGTGGTATGTTCACGTTTCTTATACACATCAACTTCGATGAATATTCGGAGCAACGAAGAGATATGATTGTTGCTTCAAAATGAATTGGAGTAAGTGGATCGACATCGTTTGATCATCGCTTATCGGAAATATTGGACGATTGTTGAGAATATCTCAGCTGAGTGAAAAAGGTGTAAAGTTGATTTGTCAAATGTTCATGGATGCAAGGAATAAGATTTTACGAAAGAAAAACGTTCATCCTTCCCAACATCTTGGTTATAGCTTCGTGGTGGAGAATGGTGGGAATAGGATACATCTTGTGATAGTTTTGTTTATCTTGCTTATTCACTTTGTCTGCTGTTTTAGTTCAGTGCACTTAGATTAGTGCATTTCGATATAAGTAAAGTGGTTTGAGTTCTTTTGTATAATCTTTGAAAGCTTGAGAAAAGATGATGTTTAAGTAAATTATATGAGTATGCCGTGTATTGGTGAGAGCACCGTATTTTCATTGACTTCGCCAGCTTGGTTAAAATTGGTCCAGAAATCAATTTTAGGGTAGTGAAATGCGGGGGATAATGGAAGTAATGCGCATTCTCTGATTTCTGAGTTAAGTATTTAGTATTGCATTTCAGATTATCCGTTTGCGAGCAGGCTTGCTTGACCGTGGAATAATCCAATATTTGCGGGTCGACGAAAAAATTGAATTGTTTGCTGTTGTCCTTACGTTCGTTGAACAAAAGTATTATTACTCGGTGAAATTGGTGATTAGACGGCAGGATAGCTGGATGTATGATTTAGTGCGATAAAGATAAGTTGGCAATCTGCAATCTCCGCAACGTAGATATATCGTTTACAACAAAAGATGAGTTTTTCGCAATCCCTTAGTTAAGGTTATTTTGACAAATCGCTTTCCTTCTTAGGCTTGATAATTTCGATATTAGGTGATTGGGCAAGCTTTGAATTACATTGAACGAAAAGTTCCCTTTGAATGCATTTGATTTTCTGTGTTTCATATAAATTAAGGGGTGTTCGAAAATGAACGGGTTGTTACGGGGATGTACGGGATGTATGGATGTAGGGATGTACGGGGATGTATGGATGTATGGATGGTGTACGAGATGTACGGGATGTACGGGGGATGTACGGGAAGATGTAGGCGGATGGTAGGGATGTATGGATAAACAATTTTGCGCAAATAGCTTTGAAGCATAGAAAATTTAAATATCGTGGAAAAGTTTGGAATATTTATTCTAATACTGTAACTAAAATGCAGTAAAATCGTGTTTTTTGATAGTAATGCCAAGGATAATATTAAAATATTCATAAATTGCATCACAAGGCGATACAATTTCAAAATACAAAATTATGAAAAATTAACGCTTAAACTTATGGGTTTTTATGAAAGTAGTTTTTGTGGTTAGTAAATGCGGTGGTCGGAATTGACTCAATGTTTGCTCCAGTTGAACTGCAGTTTTGTTATATAAAAAAAGGACAATTTTAAAGTGTCTTGAAAATTCATTACACAATAGTATTGCTTATTAGGATTGCATGGTTAGAATTGGACTTTTATGATTGTAGTAGATTGTACGGGATGTACTGCATAACAAATTTGCGCAAATTATTTTTGACGATAGAATATTGAAATATCAGTGGGAAAGTTTGGAATATTTATTAAACACTGTAACGAAAATTCAGTAAATCGTGTTATTTGTAGTAATGAAGCGATAATATAAAATCCCAATTACATAAATTGGCATAACAAAGGCAATCGGCAGACCTTTAGATTATCATCATTCAACGGTTTAGTACCTGTGTCAATAACACACTACTCTGGATGATTGAAACGTACTACATATATACATTTTTTGGCTTGTATTTGGAACTAAATTGAGATAAATACAATGTTATTTATAGAAAATCAGTAGGAAAAGATGGTTTACAATTTATGCCAGGGGGCAATATTTGTTAGGAAAGAGTGTGAGCAAACAAGATTTTATGGTCCCAAATCTAGTACACACTTTGTTTATCTTTAACACCTATTTATAGCGGGGCAGTACATGGATGTTTATACTTTTCAAGAGGGCAATTTCTTTCATGAGGATGGAACTTTTAAAGGTGATTGCAAACTCATATGAAGTCTTGTTTTTTTATCATGCTATGGTCAACAAAATGTACTTGCGTGTGAAGCAGGGGATCTTAAGTTGAACTAGTTTGTAGACTGATGCATCACAAAAAATTGAAAGAAAGCGAACTTGTGAAGGGATGCAAAGATTTTCAACAGCATCTTCTGTTCGCGAGAGATTTGTTAGTTAAATACGTTTTTCTGTGTTAAATTTTCGGATTATGTCTAAGATATGAAGGCAAGTGGAAATGGCTGCATCCACAAGACTAAGGAATATGAATGTCGAAATCTCTTTAAGCGTGTCCAAGCTCTGAATCGGCAAAAGTTTCATCGGAGTTTATCTGATTATGCCGACGCAGATAAGCGGAACTTATGTATGAAAAAAATTCCTTAAGCTATACAAAATTGCGATATTATTTTAAAATTAATATGTAAAAGAAAATTTGAACCCTACATTCTAAATTAAACTTATTGGTTTATTTTTTTTTTTGTTATTAATGGTCTTTATATAGAATTTTTAAATGCCCAATAGGAAGTTGAGATATATTGGTGAAATGATTCATTCTTTTTTATTAAAATTCATCAAGAAGAAGGCAGAAGAAATGTTCCCAAAAGGAATCAGCTAACGGCCATTGAGTAGTAAAGATTATAGAAGTGTAGAACTAAGAACTGACTATACACGAAAAAACCCTATTGGTCAAAATTTAGAATGATGAGATGCATTAAGATATTCTAAAACTGTATAAGGTAAAATTTAAGCCTAGGGCGTTTTAGAGGGGGACGGTGATGCCAGAAAATAAATCGGATTAGGAGTGGGTTTTAAGTGTATAATAACATAAAAATTAAAAAAATTTAATACAATTCGGGGTCAGAATTACTATGTTTATTTAGGCCCTGGAATCGATTTTCTTAATAATTTTATGGTTTTGGCACATTTTTAAATCAAATCTGTGTTCTTGCACAATAATTATTAATTTTATCCTGTGGCGGCATTATGAATGTTAAATTTATCATTAAAATTTTGTAATTAGCCATGTGTATGTGCTAATAATTGACAATTAAATTAGTTATGTGTATGAATTTTTAGCAAAGTTGCCAAGATAAAATAATTTTGCAGCATTTGTAGGAACCTTACTCAGCCATCAAAAATTGCAAAAAATATACTAAAAGTACCCTTATAATTTGAGAAGAAAAAGATCAGAGTTAGCATGAAGGGACTCTATATGTATATGCTTCTATTCGGTTCGGGAACTGCCATTTGTAAGGAATTTCAGCGATATTTTTCAGTCATTCGTGAATGTAGAGCATAGTATAAGGTGTGAAACATATAACGCGATGATGTGTTTTAATAATTCCGGAGACAGTTAGCCAAAAACCCTATATGCTGAACATTTTCTGTATGAATTGTGAAAGATATTGAAAATAAACTATTTATCAATTATGTATAAAAAAAGGAAAATCTTTAATTTTTGGCAATCTATGAAATTGGATTAAAATTGGCTAACCACGATATTATAATATTTTAGAGTATAACATGATAGTCAAATGATTTAACCCCCCCCCCGGTGGTAGGATTTTGCCTGAACATAAATTGAGTTAGGATATTGGTAGTGAAGAAAAAGATATAAAACGAGAGTTGAGGGATAACGAAGAAGAGGATATTTGACCGATTTTCTCTTCTAACAATTTATGCCGATGTTATATATTAGTAATAATGGTTATAATATATAGTATAGATTTGAAGGAAAAGTTTAGAGTACTGTGCATATCTAAAAGATTTATCTTTTGTCGGTGTTAGAAAATTTATGCAAAGTTTTTTTTTCTTTGGTTGTTAATTTTTGGGATTCATTTGCCTTAACTGACTTTTGATAGTGTTGATTTCGTGGTTTGAATGTTAATCAAATAATATCTTTCTTGCAATGTATTCTTTCTTCAGTCTCTATTCTGATCTGGGTAGCTCTCTGGGGGGGTGTAATCTAATTATATTAATTAATTAATTGGGGTTACCTGAAGTACATGATAAAATTGTGTTTTCTATCGCCCACACCTCTGAGCCGGGGTATAGCTTGGGGTGGGGGGCACCCAAAAAGTGGGAAATAAAAAATATCTAAACACACAAATTTATTTACAAAATTAATATTTTTTTTGAGTGTGAGTGAGATAGTGTTTAAACATACAGTGTATGAGTGTTTTTGAATCAAAGGTTGTAGGCTGGATTACTTCAACTATTTATAATTGACTTGTTCAATGTTACTGGAGCACGGTGGGGATATAAGCATTGTCTGTGTCCGCTGAAAGAATAAAAATCTGGAAACACAATAAAAATTAAAGCTTTTTTTTAAGCAAAATTTTTGATATTTAAGAATATTGGTTCCCGAGGGATGTAATATTGGACATTAGTTATGAATAAACGCAATATTCGATACGATTCTGCAAGATTTCAAAATCAACAAAATGTAATTCTGTAATTATTCAAAAATTAATAAGTGAAAAAGATCATTAAATTTTAAGCGAATAAGGATATTTGTTTATATAAGCGGGTGCGCAAAAAAGCATGTTCCCGGACGTTCGAACACACAAAAGGACCTTGGTTGCGTAAGCGATATTATTCATATTTATGATAACTCTGTGGGCACGGAAGACTATGTTCGATGAACAAGATTTTTTGTTCAGGGATGATTAAACTTTAGATTGATATCTGAAAATGACACTTTTCCCAGCATATAGGGTATACGTGGGTGTTGCAAGTATATTTATATTAATCAGTGTTTCCAAACTTTTTGGGTATTGT
The DNA here is from genome assembly GCA_963675895.2 of Styela plicata. Taxonomy (NCBI): domain Eukaryota; kingdom Metazoa; phylum Chordata; class Ascidiacea; order Stolidobranchia; family Styelidae; genus Styela; species Styela plicata. Next base: position 1,293,904 of record CAVMBJ020000001.1, read on the forward strand.
CAATGTAGTGATTGGTGACCATCTTATGTGATTATTTTCGCTCATAGCGGGTAAGGTTAATACAAATACAAAATTGAAATGAACATCAATGGGAGTTGACAAGCAACTGCAAGGCAGAGGTCTATGAAATTAGTCTGAACCGGTATTGTGTCTTTATTTGTAAAAAATATATGTCATATGGATATTAGGAAAATGGAGAAAAAAGTATGCGGGATAGGAAAAAGTTATTTAAAAACTAAACAATTATTTTTGCCACGAATCTTTTGCAAAGGCAATGCTTTAGACTATTAAGTAAGCTAAGGCCCCCCCCCTTCGTGGGGGGGGTTAAAACTTAGAAAAATCATATATGCCCCCATATAGAATATGGAATTACACGGTAAAACAGTTTAGTTTGTAATTTCAGAACATTCCAGGACAAAAATTAGTAATAGGAATATATTGTTGCGTAACCGAGGACTCCAATTTTAAGTTGGAGTTGAGAGTGTAATTCATTTTAATATTTACCAGAAGGAAGACTAAATTCTTTCCCCCCCCCCCCCCCCCCCCCCCCCCCCAGTAAGATCAAGCGGCCCCACTTGTACAATGGACCCACGGACACAAATATAATGTCAGATGTTTTGCATTTTGCATATGTATTGGCTGTGCAGTTTTTGGGACCACTTTGGGGAAACTGATTAGGAATTATATGGATGAGGACATATTTTAATTGGTTAAATTGGAACCATAGGGGAATAACGATTAATGGATATATTTTGGACTGATTTGAAACATTTTACTCCTGCATTATTGCCCGGAAATGAGGTAAAAAAAATTTTATTCCGTATTATTGTGGACGTAGATGCGGTAAAGAAGTATACCTATACGCTATTTATCAGCACTTGGTGGGTAAAATAAGTAATTGGTAGAAACGGCATTTACAAAAGCGGATCTAACTGGGAAAGAAAAAAAATTGGATATCTAAATCTAAATATTAGTCCTAATTTATTCTAGGTGGTTGCTATTGTTGGGGCGGATATTGCCTTAAGTGCAGTTGTGGTCTACCTTAGTATTAGTTGTTTGAGTTAAGTTGGTCGTTATTAGAGCGAGCTAGTAACAAAAAAAAGCGAACCACTTTTTTAAGTGCATTTCCAGGAGCGGTTAGATCAATCGGTAACTCTCGGGGAACCTTGAAAATCGTTCACGCGGTGATTTTACGAGAGGTTTTTAGACGCTGTGGTCTATAAATGATTAGTCCTTTTTTTTTTATATACGTGATTTTGTAAAATATATTTGCAGTCTTCAATAACGTTTTTTATTGCTAAATAACTGAAACATTCATTCGCGTATTTCGTTTTAGAACGAAAAATAAAAAAATTGATATATAGGGTTTTATGTGGACCATCTTCAAAGTTAAAACGAATTTGTCGTGGTTCAGAAGGGGGCAATATTTATGTTGGGATTTGATCTGTTGTGACATATTTTGTAAGTATTTGGGTTAAATTTTATGATGATGATAAATAAAAGGTTTGCAGAGAATATATGGTACATAAACGAGATAATAAAATCAAAGAACAATATTTTAATTAAATAAACGAGGAATTGCATTCGTGTATTGATAAAATATGAAAGTCGTCATGTTAACACTGGTTGGGGTGGGATGGGAATATTGCAGTTTAATCTCCTCCCCCAATTGGGGATAAAAAATGCAAGATTTTTTTATACCACATCTAATGCATGACGTACCGGTTAGATTGGTAAAGTGAGAGTGATAAATTATTATATAAAATGAGAGCTTATGCTTTAATGATTCAAAAAATGCAGTGGAGTGGTCCCCCTCGTTACAGCCCTTTTAACATGTATGACGGAAAAATTAAATGTTTAAGCCATAATTCGCAACAATTCAAAAATAGTGTATGCACAGAGGTTGCAATTGCCCCCCCAAATTATATATGAGTTTCTATCCCAAAGATTTAAAAAATGATCCTAGTGCAAGAATTGGGCATTAAGTGGAAAAGCATTTTAGCGTTTGATTACCTATTTAGCCAAAAATTAATAAGTATTCATTATATATAAATTTTTATTAAGCCAAAAAACAAAACCAAAACAAAAACAAAAAAAAATTAATGGGTTAAGGGCGCTTTGATAAATTATGGCGGGATGTCAAACACAAAAACTTTAACAAAACAAATTGGGGCTTTTAATCTTAGCAAAAACTGGGAAGGACCCAATTTGGGGGATTTTCAGTTCCCATTTTTTCCAAATACAATCTAACGAGAATTTAAGAATTGTTGGGGAACCACTGGGACTGTTGTGGTGCGTTACAAATATGTATCTTGGGTTTTTTGGCTATTTTTAGCTTCCATCGTTCATAGGGCACTTTTTATTTAATTTATTTTTTCTGATTTTATGCCCATCAAGTGTGGATGAAAAGATTTTAGAAACTTGAAATCATTCAATAAAAAATTTTAATTAATAAAATGCAGTATTCCCAAAATGTTACAAACTAAAAAAATAAGTTCATATATATGTTTTTTCGGGATATATGGGGGGTATTCTGAATTTCCAACACTTAAGGGGCAAATTTTGATTTTGAGAGTCGAAGATTTAAATACGAATAGAATGAATAAGCGTTGTTTTTTTTTTAATCTATATTTGGTTTAAAATTCAACCACAAAAATGAGAATTACAAAATTAAAACCAATATGGCGGGTTACTAAACAGGGTTCGCAAAAGCGGCATTTAACTAAAATAACTAGATGACCCACCCCCCTTGCCCCCAGTATAAATTCCCCCTTACTTGGCCCAACGAAAACTTAAAGAAACGTTGAAAATTTTTTTATCTGTATTTTTTCTCTTAAAAAATTGCGTATTTTTTTTTTGGCTTTAAATATGTTAAGGGGAGTATTTGTAAGTCCATTGTTGGCCAAAGGGCTAACAAACGGACTTACTGATTTTTCTTTGGATTGTTTTTTCAGGGTGTCTTACACCGGCACTTTATTATCGTTTTTTTTTGCAACGGGTGGTTATTTTTCCGGTGTTACATGGGACCTTGGAAGGGGGAGTGTAATTTTTTTTGGGTTGGGGGTGGTGGACAATCCAAATTACAAATTTTAAGAAAATAGTGAGCTTCCAATTTGGAAATCCCATGCTTTGCCAACCATTTCCCTTTATTAAGCGGCTCAGGGAAAACGGCGCCGAGGACAATTTTTTATTTTCCTATTTTACAAAATGTTGTCCACATAACTGTAAAAACAAAACCTAGATTTAGTCATTTCAGTGGGCGCCGGATTCCCCCCCCCCCCCCCTAATCTTGAAGTCAAGCCGTTTTTAATTATTTACCTTTTAGTAAAAACCTTTCGCCCGATTAGGGGGGGATTTTGTAGCAAATCCGGGGGGCATTATTTTTTATGTTTTGAACACCATTAACTTTCGAGGCTTTTGAAAAAGGGGGGGATAAATTCGCTTAAAATGTAAAAAAAAATCTAACGGTTGGGGCATCTTGAAGTTATTGTATTAGTACGAATGTCATTTCTTTTTTTTATATGTTTGACCAATAATTTTCAAACGGATTTTGGGATGCTATCTTAGCAAATACAAACCCAAAGGCGTGAAAACTTTTTGAAACCCCTCCTCTGATTTCCTATTGAAATTACAATAAAAGACATTTTTACTCTTTACAAAAAAAAACAATATATCATGAAATATGGAAGGGGGAACAAAAGGGGCAGCTAGATAATTTTTTAGGTATGTTCCGAAACAAAGAACCTTTGCTGTAAAAAAAAAAAAAATTGGGGATAGTCTAAAAGGGGGTAAAAAAAGATATTTTGTAGATGTAAAAATATTACTCATTATGGTTTGGCGGAGTTGTTTTTAATAAAGAAGGAAAATTAAAAAAAATGTACAAGAGATTTTATTTTTTATTTTTTAATAAAAAATTTTTTAAAAAAATTATGTCCCAATAATATAAAAAGATGTTTACATTTTATTTTTTTCACACCGGGGAGGGGGGGATTTTTGTCTACTCTCTTAAAAAAGGGCCCAACCAGGTCTACTTTTAATATTTTTATTTTATTTTATAAGGGGAATCGGGTGCCGTTGGGGACTATTCGATTAGGTTTTATTTTTAATTAAATTATATTTAGCATTTGTTAAATTTTAGGAACATATAGGGCTTTTTTTTATCTTGAAAAGCAAATAGACCGGATAAAAAGAGGGGGCCCACGATTAGGTTGCTTCAAAAAGTGGGGATAAATGGCCCAAACTAAATTTAAAATAATTGGGAGGGTGGTTTTCAGGGCAAAAACCACTACAACTTTGGAGCAAAAAGTTTCGGGGGGGGAAATAAACAAAACCAAGACGGGATGTAATATCAATGGCCAGAAAAAAACTAAAAAAAAAATTTTTCTTTTTATGCTTTTGTGTTATGGTTGAATATTGGGGGGGGGTTTTTTACTCGAAAAACAGCAGCAATATGAATAAGGCGAGCATTACAATCCCTCCAGGTAATAATACCAGTATCTGCGAAAAAAAAGGACAATTACTGATCATTTAGACATGTTATTACAATTGAATCATGGCAATTCAGAATATTGAATAGAAGGTAAATTAATAATATTCAGATACGATATGCACTAGGTTAACTGAAATTGAAATATATACAAGTGGCTATACTGTATAGATAAATGAACGGTTAAATCTTAGGGTATTGTTGTGTCTTTGAACAATAGTCAAGAACTTTATTAACTCATTTATGAAACAGATAAAGTTAATTATGGATATGATAACAGATAAAAGCTTAATTTATGATGGTAATATAGAAATTAGCAATTGCTATTCTCAGGTCAGTAAAACAAGAAACAGCGGAATCTTTAGTCTCAGAGGTAATTAAATACAATAACAAGAGTTTAATATAGGTATACAAGCATTTAACATTTCTCTCAAAAAGTACTTAGTAATAAGGAAATCTCAGCTGGCATGTAAAAAAAAAAAATAATATGATAATCCTATGCATTTTGGGAGGTTTTGGATTTGTTTATATGGGGATGAATTCGTATGAGAGATGCAGCGAATATGAAAGCATTGGATCAGAGAGTTGGAGAAGAAGTATCGTAGGAGTAAATGGAGAAATTTAGATTGGTGATCTACGAATCCTAGTAAAATATGTAGCAAGACAGAGTAATTGTTGAAAGTTTTCAAATTTCATTTGACTTTAGAAACATTGATGGGTTCATAATCGTGATAAAATAAATTAAGAAAAGTTGTTTGCACAGTTTTCATCACTGTCGATTTATAGATTTGTTTTGGCAACAAGATTATAAACTTGTTCACAGAAAATTTAAATAGTTATTATGGATACAGAACATAAGATGTAGATTGTCGGTATGCAAAAAGAGTGGGAAAAAATTAGTGGTGCATGCTTAGTATTCGTTTATATTAAAAAAACTTTGAAAAATTTTTTCAAGATATGTTAATAAATAGAGTTTAAGATTGATAAAAAAACAGCATTAAAATTCAATTTCAAGGAAGTTGAGGATAATACAAAGAAGAATAGCAGTGTTAATATTTGTTTACTTAAAACTTTTAAACATGTAAGAAGTAAAATTGAACTCATTGTCAGTTGCTATTGAACAATCACTTT
>CAVMBJ020000001.1:1314520-1328051 GCA_963675895.2 Styela plicata
TATGTGTTTTAATATTGTAAAAATTTTTGAGTAATTTATGGTGTTTTTGTTTTTTTATTTAATAATAATATTAATAAGTTTTATTTGGTATTAGATATGTTATTATATAATGTATCATTAATATATGATGTTTTAATTATTAAAGATGTATTTGTATTAAATTTAGGTTATATTATTGATGTATAATTATGATTATATTGGTTATTTTTATGTAGTATGTTTTTTATATTATGATTAGGTTGTTTTTAGTAAAAGTAATTGGATTGTTGGATTTTAGTGGTGTTGGTAGTATGTTATTATTTTTATGATTTTATTATATTTGTGAATTAATTGTTTACTTTTAAAGGTTTTGGGAGTGGAATATTTTTTTGCATGTATAATATTTTTTAAATAATTTAATATTAATAGTAATAATTAGTATGGATGGAGTATTTTTAATAAATATTTATTGATTATTTATAGTAGAATTATGGGTGATATATAATTTATAATGTTATGTGAATACAAAATTTTTTGTTATAACAATAGGGTATATAATTAGTAAATTAGTTATGTTTCTGTTAGTATATAAGTTTTTATTGAAGTTTATTTAGTTTTTTGTGAATTTTTTTAGGTAGGGTGATAGTTTATGTATGTTTGTTAGATATATGATTTTAATTGTCAGTTTTTTGATTGTTTTATTTAGTAGTAATGTTTATAGTTTATTGTTGGATTTTATTATATAAGTTATTAAGAAGGTTTTGATTTATTAATTTTTATATGGTGGAGTTAGCACTATTAGTTTCTATGTTGATTTATTTAAAATTATAATATTGTGTGATATTATGGTTTTATATTTTTTAATTTTTTAATTGGGGGATTGTATTTTTGATTTTGGTAGTAAGAGTTTTTAAATGAGTGAAATAGACTTGTTTTAATTGTAATTTTGGTTAGTATTAATGTGGTGATTTAATTGAAGATAATTGTAATGTGGTAGTGTTGATGGTATAGTATTTATTTTTTTTTGTATAGTAGGGTATTGGATTATTTATGAATTAGAAAATTTAGTATTTTTGTTATATGGGTTAGTATGATTTGTTGTTATATTAATTATTTTGTATATTGTTTGTGTTGATTATTTATATTAGATTTTATGTTAAAAAATTATTATTGTAGTAATTTTTTTATTAGTTTATAATAATTTTTAATAAATTTTTTTTGAAATTTGAATAAATGATATAAAAGGTATTTTTTTGTGTGTAATAAATTAAGTTAATGTCGTTAATTGGATGGGGATTATTTATAGATATATGAGGTTATTTTATTTTTGAATATAGGTGTATATAATTATATTATATAAATTGTATAAAAGGTTGATGTAAAATATTAATAAATGTGGAGTGTATATATTAGTAGAATTGTCATTTCTATATAGTATGTTTTTTTGCTTTATTTAAGATTTTATATATTGTTATAATTATTTTATTAAAATAAAGTTTTTTAGTTATTTAATATTTATTTATTAATATTTTGAGTTTTAATATATTATATTCGTATATACAATTTTTCACAAAAAAGTATTAGTAACATAGGAAATATAGACAGGAAGTCAAAAAACAAATAATATGATAATTCTGATTTGGGAGGTTGGTTTTGATTTCGTTTATATGCTCGATGAATTAGTATGAGCAGATGAGCAGAATCATGAAAGCAATTGGAATCAGAACTAGGCTTTTGGTTACAGTAGGTAAAATCTTGAGAAGTATCAGTCGTATGATAAACGGAGAAATTTTAGCTTGGTTTATCTACGACCATAATAGTAAATATGTAGCAAGACCAGTAATTGACAGTTTTCCAAATTTATTCGACTTTAGAAACATGACTGGTTTTCTAATTGTTATAAAATCACCAACATTAAAGATCAAGTTGTTTCGCACCACGTTTTTCATCAATGTTACGATTTACTAGCATTTGTTTTGAGCAACGGATGAATTATAAAATTGTTCACCAGACCATTTTTCATAGTTTATGTTATACAGCAACTCAAGACCAGTACGATCTGTGGCTATGCAAAAAAAGGAGACGGAGAAAAATTTCGTGGTTAGCATGCTTTGTACTTGATTATAATATAAAAAACTTTTGAAACAAATTTTTTTAAAGATATGTTAATCAAAAATAGCAGTTTACAGCATTCGTAAAAACAGCATTAAAAAACGTTCAATTTCACCAGAAAGTGAGGATAAACATGAAGATAGCAGTGTTTAATATTTGTATTAGTAAAAATTCTTCAACTGTAAGAAGTAAATTGACTATTGTCAGTTGCTATTCAGAACATAAACCTTCATATAAAACATTTTTTCAAAAAATTGTATACAGTAGGTTATTTAGTGTATCAATTTAGAAGTTAAACATGACTTCAGGCCATTTCGGAATAATATAATCATGTGAAAGCAAATTAGGCCTGATGAGAGTTTTCTTAGGACAACAATATCATAGGCAAAGTTTTTCATGGGTTTTGGGTAAAGGAAACAGGTTTTAAGGAAAGCAAAACACAGTTTTGGAGATAGATTTATCATGATTTTGCAAAACAAGAGCAATTATCAATTATGGGCTTAATTGAGATCCATATTTCACATATAAATCGTATCGTTGCTTTGTACAAACCTTGATGAGATTGTTTGAGCAAGATTGTATCAATTTCCATGCAAGGATATTGGGGCACAAAGTATACGTTCACCATGTTAAATCATTCTTTGAAAATAGTAAAGCTCATCAGTTCCATTGTTAAAAATTTTGTTTCAGGGTTCAAATTTCTTTTTGTGGTGGCCAATCATATTTGTGGCAAATATATTGTTTCAATTTTGTAAAGTGCATCATTAGGAGCATTTTGTATTTCATGCATTGCATACTTAAATAGAATTCATAGTTAGAAGAAAAATTACACAAATATATCGGACTCAGTATTATCGTATTTGACAAAGGCAGTTTGAAAAAGCATCAACAAATTAATTTGATATCTGGTTGTACCACACCCTATATAATTGTATGCAGTAATTAGATTTCCAAGAGCAATTCTATGGGTTGTTACCATACCTTGGACATAAGTTAAGTTGTAAGAGTTGGTGATCAGTACGCATTCAAACTTTCGATCCCCTTACGTAAGTATGAAATTTTTACAAGCCAGAACAAGCTAGAGCTTCGCGTTCGCCAACAAAGACTTTTTCTCGTGTCAGTATGTGTTCTTGATGCGCAAGCAATTAGTTGTTCAGTAACCAGTAATAGCAGTTTGAGTAAATTGCACCAAGACATAACTGAAGATTGTTGATAAAGTAATAATCTTAGGATAATAAGCAAGTGTAATATGATCGGGAAATTAATATATTCATTTCTCAAAATTGTTTGAACATTTGAACCCAGCAAAAAATTTACTCATTGTAAAAGAGTAGTTGGTTACTGATGGGTAGCATAATAGGACAGACCTTAGAATAATAACAAATACAAGATAAGAAGTAACGAGTATTATCATGGGGAGACGGGCATCAAGTATATGCAGTAGACAATTAGGATGTGGTAATAATTCATTAGAAGTAAGGACACGACCAAAAAATCAATTTTATAACATTGAATGCATTTATCATTCATTTTTGCCAACCTTCATATAGAAAACATTATGCAAAACAGCTGTAATTAGATCATGTTCGATTTTAGTTTTACCCCAAACAATATATCATTAAGAATAATATTTTGCGCCATTAGTACATTCAAATAGTAGCCATCATCTTTTGAAATGATGGGAGACAGTGGGAGGGAAATACCAAAAAACAACGTTTGTAACGATTTTTTAATAGTGAAACAAAGCAGTTAAATCTTACTATACTCATGCAATTCCAATTGATAATAAGAATTAGCAAGTCAAGCATGAAAAATATTTGGGCCCAAGCATTTCATAAAAATTTCACAGAAGGCAAAGATTTTAATTAGTGAAATATATTCATTGAATTTCCGTAAATCAAACACATAAACGTTTTTGCTGCTTTTAGCACACAACAAAAAGAAGAAATAAATTCAGATGAGAATAATCTTTTCAATAATATCAGATTTTAAGTCGTTTAGTTATTTGAAAACACTTTGTATAGAAGGTGTGGTCTCAATTTCTGTTTGCAGTGGCTTTTGACATTTGATTTCACTTTCGGTTTTGTAGGATCAGTGAAGGTTCACAAGTGGGCACCATATTCAAAAAAATTGCCAGACTTTTGGCATATAACAAAATTTGTATTAGTTAAAGCATTACAAGACATATTGACAGCATCGATTTTCTACAAAGTTTATGCAATAATCTCGACAATTTAAAGAGTTCCTTTTTGTGACATAATATCTTTTTACAACATGTATCGTTGTATCTATATTAGCGGCAAAACAACCAAGTAAAGTTATTTTGTTTTTAGAAATATGAGTAAGATTATTTCGGACAAGCAATTTTTCGAAGCGTAGTATTTATGTAAACATTTTTTAGACAGTAATGTATGTATCAAAAAGCAGTGAGGAATTTATCATTTATGCACAATTTTGCATAAAAAACATTTCTGTAGTAGTAGAAATATTGACTGTTAACAGCATTTGCATTAACTTTTGAATGATCTATATGTTTTAAGAAAGCACTTTGCAACTTTTTTCGAAAAATGTCCAAATTTTTACATTTACGGGATGTAGCGCCGTTTAGCTTTTGCTATTGGAATTGTATGCGCGATGAAATTTCGTTCACAGCGGAAAAAGGATTTATATTAGTAGGAACGAAATTGGAATTTTGTTGATTTGCTTGAACTTTTATACTGTTTTCAGTAGACTATTTGAAAAAAACCAGAAAGAGTTTTGCATCCTAAAGCTTTCTCAATTGGTTTGCAATTTAAGTGATTTATTCAAGTAGGACGATTTTCCTACATTTTTCACAAATTTTAATTTTTACGGAGATTTTTATTATTCGCCATTCTCAATAATTGATATGATCTATTTCATCCGATCAGTAAATTCACAGAATGTAGACAACTTGTGAAGAGCAACAAGTATCAGTAGATCACCTGGCATCTGTTGAACGTTGCAATCTATATCTTTCAGCAGCAATACTAAAGAGGTTGGGAAATTTTAAAAGTACTTTTATTGCTTTAGTATATTCTTTATATTCATTGAATGTGATGTATCAGCAGGGTATTTTAGAATAAATATTGATACCGGCAAACACCAATTCGAGGAGTTAAAATGGTTTCTTTTTGTTACAGTATGAGTCTTCGCATTGGATGCAATCATATCGATAACTTAGTTTTGAAATATTGCAACCATTGTTTCCAGGTACGAGGTTTATGATTTGGAAGAAAATTGGCGAAGCAAGGTAGTTATCAGTATCTTTTGAGGCAGAAAATAGGACAAGCTAATATCAATTCGGAACGCTAGGTTTTCTGTTGTTAGGGCTAGGCTAGCAAACAAAATTAGCAAAGTTGAGAGTAGATGTCACACGTAAATTCTTAAAATTGTAGATTTGAGCATCCCTCACATAAATGTTGTGTATAGAACAATGTCAAAGGACAGTTTATTCCAATTTACTTCATTGAAACAGATATAAAAGCTTGATATGATGATAACATCATAGAAACATTGTATTGGCGTCGACTCTCAGCCTCTGTTAAAACAGAGAGGGATTCCCTAGTTCAGAACAGATAATGTAAACTATAACCGTTAGTTATAAATTTCCTTTCCCAATCTTGTAAACTATCTGGAAAGGCAATATCTATGATATTAGAGACATATCCGTATGTTGATGTAGGACTGCTTCAACTTGTCAGAGTGAATTTTAATAGAAAAATTTTTTAGTTTGTTATGTTTATTTTATTTTATTCACCCGATTAACCAGGCCGGCGGAGCAAAATTTTAGTTTTTGGTAATTGGTTTACGTTTGCAGTACACGACGACCCCTTTTTGTTTTCGAATATGGAGAATTATATCACTAAGATCACGTGATTTACATGGATGATGGAAAGTAATCAGTATCGGGCGCAAATAAACGATATTTTGAATGTTGAAATTTTGGGTAGGTTTTCGCTTAATTGAGGGCCTAAAAAGTTTTTTAAAAGGCGATAACGGGTCATTGAATGACAATTAACGCCTACAAAAACTTGAAGCGTCAGGGGGTCAGACGTCTGTAGCAGTTGCGGAAAAGTGAGAAGGCGAAGAGTTCGGATTTTGGAAAAAAGCTCTTGCGTAAAACTGTTTAGTGCATCATCAGACAAAGAAGGTAAAGTGCTTAAAAATGATCAGGCCTCTAAAATGGGGGTAGGGGGATTATTAATAAAATGTCGGACAGATTTCAGGCAATGGACGGCGATTTCAATTTACTGATAAAGTGAGCAGTCTTGCACGAGAATTTTCTTGTAATTAAATGAATGGTGCAGTTTCAAATCCGTGACGGGATTGTAGACTACGATTTTGGGGGTTGAGGTTAACCAAGTACGGGCGTTTCCCAGGTCCAAATAGGATTAGGATAGCATTTTTATCCGATGGGGAGAAAAGCGAGTATACAGCTTAAATTATGGGACCACGACTTCGTGCAGATAGTTCGAATCGGGTAATGGATATTTTTATTTGGGAATATGTATTTCCCTTTTTCTGTGCAAGGACCTGGTGGTGGAGGAAAAGCAGTATGCAGCGCTAACGTGAATCAACGTGCACGGCGAGGCGTCAAGCAGACATCTGATATAATCATATGTGACGGGTGAATCGGTACGTGTCATGGACGAATTCAGCGATGAGTAGTCGAAGGTTTTCCCAACGCTTTACCGATTTAAAGCTTTAAACGAATAAACTATTGGGATAGATAGTAGAGTGAGATAATTTTTAATAATATTAAATTCAAATTTTTTAAATTGATAAAATAATTTAATAATATTAAAAAGTTAAATACAAAAAGGTTACAATAAATTGTTAATTTTCCAAAAAAACGGTAAACGCTAATAGTCCAATTTGAAAGCTGAATCTTCGATCGGTTGATAGATATACCTCGATGTGGACTATTGAATAATATGTAATTGAGTAATAATTGAGTGTTAAAACGATACATCGTAGTATTTCCGATAAATACATTTTGATATGGAAACATCTTTTGCCATTCTCCACAATACAATTTTTTCGACTTTGTCCAAGTTCAAAGGCATAATTAATTAAGAAACCAATCTTTGAATATACCGGATTTTTATACCAAATGAAGAAAGAATGTGAAAAGTTTGCTGGATCTTTTTGAACAAATGATAAAGGCGAAAATTAAACTTTTATTTATATTTTAAAGCACGAATAGTCGTGATTCGCACCCGCTTGCTTGATTATTTAAATTTCAATTTTAAATTGAGAGAAGGACGAGGGGAAATATTACTGATTTTTATAAAACAAAGTGAGTGAGCATAAATCGAGGCGGGAGGTTCAGATTGTGTCAAATAATTAGGAATATTGTTGCGGTAGGACTTGAATTGGAAATCGGCGGCAAGCGAAGCATTGGCATGCCATGGTGCAACTTGGGCCTGTGAGTTGGAATTAGTTTTGTTTTTTTTATGATAAATATTTTTTTTAGCTTGAAGGAAATTGCAGTTTTGAAATTTGACAAATGCAAAGCCTAAAGGCAAAAAAAAAAGCGCTTTTGACGGTACGATTTTTTATTCGAACGATGGTATATAAAATGAGATGCAGTGCATTCTCATTCTTATTTCATACAAAAATTTTAATTTCTGCGTCGAAATGTGTTAGAATAATTTTTTTTTTTATACTTGAATCATTGGAATAAATTAATGAGCATTAATCGACTTTTGAGATTTATTTAGGTACGATAAACATTAGAATGTACTGAGTCTTTAACCTTTAAATCACTGGCCTGTTTATTTTTGATAATGTTTTTGGACAGAGATTAAAGTTGTGTATTTGGACGGAACAGTGATTATATTAGAAGAAACCATGGTTTTAAGTTGTCTTAAAAACGAAGGAAATCCTAAACTTTTTGCGATAGTATGATTACAATAAGTCGCCGATTGTTTTTTTTGTAATCTGATTCTTTAAAAAATTAGCGCTTCCGACGCGATTTGGAGCTATTTGTAAAATATGACGCATTTTTTAGAAAAAATTCTGTTAGGCGTTTTATGATGTATAATTCATCACAAAATTTGCCCTTATCAGGTTCTGAAAAACTCACTGTGATGAACTCTATTAGTGTTGACGCCAAAGCGTTTAGGAAAGGTGCATTTTAGGATAGAATTTTAATTTTTCTGACGATGTAATTTTTTGTTCATAAACATACGTAAGCACATACCTATAACAAATTTCAAATCGGAGTATGTCAAAATGTCAGTGTGAAGGTAAATATGCCGCAAACTCTTTTATTGGTCATACACGGAGCTTAGAGGGCAGAGTTGGCAAAAGTTAACATTGCAGATTTCATAATGTACTACTGAATTCGGTTGTTATATTTTCCATTTAAAAAATTAACAGCAAAACGAGATGGTAGTTGCCCAAGTCAAATTGGCAGCACAGATGATTGTTTGACTTGTCATCAAATTGAGGTGAAGGGAGTGTGTGCGTGGCGCTACAGGAACCTAAGACGATGAAAAAATTCCCGGGCTTTTAAAAGGTTAAGGTACTTAAAGTGGAGTTTTTTCGAAGGGTTTTTGCAACAATTATTAATAACGAAGGACAGTTGTATTAAAACGCCCCCCATGCCTTTTATTAATGGTGGCCTGGAAATTCTTAGTGAATAAAGATGGACTATTTCGGTTGTTATTTTTTGAATCATATGCGAACACAAAAGGATAACCTGAGGTACCGCTAACCCAAAGATAAGTGTCTGAACAAGCAGGGCCATGCGGACTATGATATATTACTAGAGGAAGGAGTGAGTTAATCAAAATAGATTGAATAGAGTTAAATGACATAACCGGTGGTCGAAGAAAAGGGGAGTAGTCGGTACTTCATGAAGTTTGTTTGCAAAGGGAATTAGTTTTGTAATTGATTAGCATAAACAACGTGGAGAAGTCACTAGCATTTCGGTACTGTCTACAAGAATAAAAAGAAAAAAATTAAGTCAATCAATAAAGTGGTGGTCAGTCAGGGAGTGTTATATTCACAGTATAAATCGAGCACTACTAAATATAAATTACATTTCTCCAAAAGTTGAATAAACAAGATAAACAACACCTCAACACCTAATCCATAACGCTACCGCTTTGAGCCAAAGAAGCGTACAAATGGGGTCGAAAATTTAAGTGTCGAGTTCTCTAAGTCTGTTAGAGTTTTATAATACGGTCAGGCAAAAACAAAACTATTAGAAAATGGCAGAGTCAATAATGAACAAAATCATTTCGAATACTTGAGTTAAAAGATTTTCGATTAAATTAGTAAGATGATTTCAGATGGAATATAACATTGGCTGAGTTTAAAGAGTAAGAACATTAAAGAACATTTTTATAAAAATGCTGTTGAAATAAAAGTGGTTAAATATTTATAACAGAATACCACAGTTTAAATATTCATCATTTTCTTAGGAGACAAGATCTTTCTAATACCTTAATTGTAACTGGAGTGGAGCAGTTAGCCGAGGATTGGGATCGGTGAATTGTTTTCTTGATTGGCTGGCTTCTCAACAATTGCTGCGGGCAACAGGTAAGGTGTTGTTATCGAGTAGCGGACAAAATCTCAATTGGGGATAGCGTTAAGGATTACATCGTTCTGTCATTGTTGAAGAAGCGGTAAATAATAATTGAGCGAAGTTCAGAACTGTAAGAGTTTGTAATGTATCTCAGTTTTATACATCAATCGATGATATTAGAAGCAAAGAAGAATCGATCTGTTGTTCAATTGAATTTGTTTTTTGTGTTGTAAGTGGATCGTACGTTATGTTTGAATCATGCTTATGGAAATATGGACGATGTTTGAGAACCATCTAGTTGAGTGAAAAAGGAGTAAAGTGATTCGTCACTATGTTCATGGATTGCAAGGAATAAGCATTTTAGAACGGAAAGTATCATCCTTTCAAAATATTTGGTTATACTTTCGTGGTGGAGAATGGTGGAATAGGATACATCTTGTGATAGTTTTTGGTTTATCAATGCTCTATTATTTGTATCTTGTCTTAGTTCAGTCGCACCTTCCAGATTAGTTTGATTATCGCCAATATAAGTAAAGTGGTTTTAGTTTTTCTGATAAAAAATCTTTGAAAAGCTTGAAGAAAAGATGTGTCTTAAGTAAAATTATATGGTATTGCCACGTGTATGTGAAGAGCACCCGTATTTTTATTGACTTCGCAAGTTGGTTAAAAATTGGTATGAAATCAATTTTAGGGTACGTGAATGCGGATAACTGGAGGTAATGCGCATTCTTGATTTAGGTTAAGTTTTTGTATTTGAACATTTTTCAGCATTCTGAAGTTTGCGCTAAGACGGTTTTGCTTGCCGTGGAAATAATAATACCTTCTGCGGCGGGTCGAGAAAACACTTGAATTGTTTGCTGTGTCTTACGGTTCGTTGAAAACAAAAAGTATTATAATCGGTGAAATGGTGATAAGAGGAGGATTGTGGATGTTATGATGTAGTGCGATAAAAGCTAAGTTGCAATCTGCAATCTCCGAACGTAGAATATGTTTACAACAAAAGAATGAGTTTTTCGCAATCCTTGTTAGGTGATTTTTGGAAAAATCGCTTTTTGTAAGCTTGATATTTCGTTATTAGGTGATAGGGCAAGTTTGAATTACATTGGAAAAAGCTTTCCTTTGAACGCATTTGATAATCAGTGTTTATATAATTAAGGGGGTGTCTCGAAAACTGTGCGGGATGTAGGGATGTACTGGATGTAACGGGATGTACGGTTGTACTGGATGTAGGGATGTAGGGATGTAGGATTGTACGGGATGTATGGAATAAAATTTTGCGGCAAATTGCTGTTTGAAAAAGGCATAGAAAATTGAATATCAGTGGGAAAAAGTTTGGAATATTTATTCCTATACTGTCAACTTAAATGCAGTAAATCGTGTTTTTGATAGTAATGCAAGCGATATTATTAAAAATCCACATTCATAAATTGGCATCACTAGGGATACAATTTCAAAATACAAAAAATTATGACAATTACGTTAATTACTGCGTTTTTATTGGAAAGTGTGATTAATTAATGCGGTGGTCGAGATTGATCAATGTTTTGCAACAGTTGAATGCGTTTTGTTATATTAAAAACCAAGACAATTTTAACAGTGTTTGCACACACATTCAATTACCACCCAATTAGTATTGCATTCCTTATTGGATTGCACTGGTAGAATTGGACTTTTCCATTGTTGTAGTAGATGTAGGGATGTAAGGGTGTAGGGATGTAAGGATAAAAATTTGCGCAAATTATCTTTTGAAGCATAGAAATTGAAATATCAGTGGAAAAGTTTTGAATATTTCTTTTAAAACTGTAACGCAAATTCCGTAAAAAAGCTTGTTTTTGATAGTAAGCCAAGGATAATATCAAAATCCCCATTCCATACATTGGCATCACAAGGCAATTGCCGACTTTGCTATATTAATTCACGGGATTCAGACCTGTGTTAATAACCACCTACTTGGATGATTGAAACGCTTCCTAAATATATACATTTTGGGCTGTAATTTTTGGAATAAAATTGGCATACATAAATGTTATTTATAGAATACAGTAGGGGAAAGCACTGGACATTCCAATTTATGCCAGGGGCGCACATAAATACTTTGTTAGGAAACGAGTCTTGAGCCAAAACAGATTTTATGGGTCCCAAATCTTAGTACACACTTGTTCCATCATTCTCAAAACTATTTCATAGCGGGGGCTGGTACATTGAGCTTTTACCTTTAAGAGGCGACAATTCTTCTAATGGATCGTTGGAAACTTTTCAAAAGGTGATTGCAAACTCATTTTGTCAAGTTAGTTTTTTCTTTTCCATACTGCTATGGTCAACAAAATGTGTACTGCGATGCTGACGCAGGGAGGGGCCTTTTAAGTTGAACCTAGTTTGGATAGATGATGCATCCACCAAAACAAATCTCCGACGAAACACCTGAACCTTGTGATGGGAATGCCGAATGCATTTTCAACAGCATTTGGGGTTCGCGGCAGAGTTTGTAGTTAAAATACAGTTTTCTTTGTGTTAAATTTCTCCGGGTATGGTTAAGATATGAAGGCCAAAGAGAAAAATGCTGCATTCCCCCACAAGCACATAGGAATATGAATGTCACACATAATCTCTTTACAGCGTTGTCCAAGCTCTGAATCGGCCACCCAAAAAAGTTCCTCAATCGGTGTTTATCTGATAACAGCAGACGCAGATAAGCCGGAAATTGTACTTGGAACAATAAAATACCCTTTAAAGCTATACAACATTGGACGACATATTATTTAAAATAATATGATACAAAGCATAAAATATGAAACCCCTACCATTCTAAATTAACAAATTAATTGGTTTGTTCATTTAATGGTCATTATATAGGAATTTTTTCAACATGCCAATAGGAAGTTGGAGTTACTACTTGTGAAATAATTCATTTCTTTATTTTATTAAAATTCACTAGGAAGGCAGAAGCTGTTCCAAAAGGAAATCAGCTAACGGCACTTAGTCGTAAAGAGTATAGAAGATGTAGACCAAGAATGCATATACACGAAAACCATCTGGTAAACCATCTTACGACAAGCATGGAAATGCATTAATACTATTCTAAAATGTACTAAGGGTACAAAAATTCTAAGCACTAGGTATTTAGAGGGGGCACGGTGCATGCCAGAAAATAAAATCGCAGAGAGGGCTTAAGTGCTAAAAAAACATAAAAAATCTAAAAAAATTTAATACAACATTCGGCGCTCAGCAAATACTATGTTTATTTAGGCTGGAATCCGATCTTTTCAATAATTTTTATGGCTTTTGGCACAATTATAAATCAAAATCTGATGTCCTGCAAAAACATTCATAATTTTCAACTGTGTCGGCCTTCTGACATCGTAAATTTATCATTAAAATTTTGCTAATTACGCCATGTGCTATGTGCCCTACATACATTGACAATAAATTCAGTATTGTGAAATTTTAGCTACGTTGCAAGATAAAATTAATTTTGCAGAATTTGTAGGAAACTATCTGCATCCACAAATGCCAACAACATATACTACAAAGTACTTATAATTGAAGACGAAAGATCAGAGTTTAGCATGAGACTTATATGTATTGCTTCTCATCTCGGTTCGGGAACTGCATTTGTCAAGGAAAATTTCAGCGAATTTTTTCCGTCATTCGTGAATGGTTAGAGCCATAAATAAGGGATTGAAACATCATTACAGGCATGATGATGTTTTTAATATTCCGGGAGACAGTAGACAACCAAACCTATATGATGAAATTTTCTGTCAGCACTACCGTCCGAGAACCGAAAATATGACATAACCTAATTAAAATTAAGTATCCCACACAACGAACTCTTAAAATTTTTGGCAAAATATGAAAGGATTCAAAATTGGCTAACACGTA
>CAVMBJ020000001.1:1328151-1402588 GCA_963675895.2 Styela plicata
CAGCAAAGCCGATAGTTGACTAAAAAGCGCGCCAAAGAAATCAGCTGATTTCACGGTGTTTGGTCAGTTGCCCTTCCCGGGGGTTTCTCGCGGTTCCCGGGTTTCGCGCGGTTCCCGGGTTTCGCGCGCTTTGTGTGTTTCGCGCGTCATTTGGGAACACGTTTCTTGTCGGGTTTTCAGGTATCGGCTTCGTGTGACTTCTGGTTACGTCGGAATTTAGTGTTGTTATTTTTGACGCTGAAAATCGGTGTCATTGTATGCTCCACTTTTAATATAATTATAATCAAATTGTCTAGGAAAGCAACTATTACGTTAAAGATCTCAAGTAAGCTAAAGTAAGACCGAAATTCATCAGAGAGAGTCAAAAATAAGTAAAATCTTGGGCTGTCGTTTACAGTTTAGTTTTTTTTTAATTCGTTCGATATGGGCTTGGTCGGCGTCCCTTTCTTATATTGAACAAACATTGGTTAATCTATTTTAGTCGCATTTACTCGCAATCGAAAATTTCGTCCCTAGCTGGCTAGTAAAATGCGTAGCCTCGTTCCTGACGCTCGGTAGAAGTCGAAAATCACCCATGCTGCATGGGAGCATTTTGTAGATATTTGTGATACGGTACATGAAATAAAAGCAAGTCTATTCAATAAATATATTTTATTGTATCCTCTGATTACAGGATACCGGTACAGAGCGCTGGGCAGGCACTCGCATTTGGTTAGTTTTTGCACGAATTTCACCAGTCCCAGAAGAGAGTACCGTACGGCGTGCAACCAAGAATCTACGTATTTGTCTATAATTAGTAAAGTATTGTTAGTGGTAAATTTTTTTTTTTGATTCAATTGATTAATCAGTACTTTTAATTTTCCAGCATTTATAACCTTGTTCTAAAAAAGTTATAAAAACTCTACTGTAAATATTATCAAATTTAAAATTGGAAAAAATATGCAACAAATAAGTTCTTCATGCCAAAAGTATTTTGTGTACCGATACATTTACATAGAATAACAATTTGCAAGTATGGAGCATCTTTTCCTATTCAGCATTTGAAACAAAGAAGTTTTTGGTAAAAGTCTTATACAGTTTTCTTTCCAGATACAGGATAAGAATTTGTATTTTCTATTTATTGATTATTCAGTATTGCAGATTGGAAAAGCTCAATTATCCACAACTGGTTCATTTTGTTTGACCAGTCAATCTATACTGAAATGATTATTCTTCCTTTGTAATATTTTGTTAATCCTGCCGCTTACAGGCATTTTGATTTGGTCGGATAACATTCACAATGTCTTCTACATATCAGGTTTTATGTATTCTTTGCTATAGGAGTGGCTGGTATTTCTTTGTGACTCATCTTTGTCAGGGATGATTTAGATGTCTTGCACCCTGAATTTTTTTTAAAATTTTGCTTGTGGTTTGTTTATCTTCTGTGGAGCTGCTACCAGTCTCCTTTCTCTTACAGATATATTAGGAAAGGCTGAATTTGAATTTTGAAGTAAAGTAAATTTTTTAAGCAGAAAGGTGCATCTGGATGATGTTTTGAACCTGGTACAATCTGATGCTTTTTATCAAGAAATTGACAAGTTTGTAAAAAAATGTTTCGTATATCTTTTATAATATAAATTATGGTAGATTTATAAGTTGTATGCTAAGATATTTGCTCTTATGAAATTCCAAAAATTCTTGATATATTTTCTAGATTACTTGTGTGGTCCTCGATTTTCATTTTGATACAGTCATTTATTCAGGAAAATGACGCTTAACAAAATAACCAATTTTACCATTTCTTGGATTAAAAAAAACTAAAAATACTGTCAAATTCAAAATCGAAAGAAATATGTGACAACTAAGTTTTGAATGTTTCTTATTATGCTTATTATTATTATGCTTCAGATATTTCTTCAGATATTTCATATTTCTTGGATTTCATAAAATAATATATTATTGATCTATAATCTTTTAAACCATTATATTTTTTGCTTAGGCTGCAGTTGTTGATATTTTATGTACGGTTTTTTGCCATAAGTGGCAAAAAGTGAATTTAAATCAGAATATTTTTACAATACCAATTCTCTATTGAGTGCTGTAAGAACTCGCAACATAGACAAAAAGTAGTTTCTGGGCCTAAAATAATCTAAATAAGCATTATAACTCTGTGCACAGAAATAATTTTTAAGCTATTCTATTGGATATATATTAAAAATTTACTGTGACCGAAATTTCTCAACCTCTTTGTCACTTATATTTTTGGTGAAACTTATTTCTGACGAATGGTCAAGATCAAACTGAGATTTTAATTGGAGGAATTTTATGAAATTACAAAGTGTTTAATATTTTTGTAGAATTTTAAGTCGTGCAAGTTTCCTTGTTACATCCCGTTCCACTTAATTAGTAATATCTGGCACTTGAGAATTCTATTGATATTTTGACATCAGTACAAGTATGTAATTAATATATGAATTTATTCTCCTTTTAGATCATTTTCTTGTTTCGAAACACGTCGGGAATGGTATGAAGATATAAACTTAACACTTTTCAAAAACATACGGGAGATTTTTTTGTAGCATCTTCTTGTACTACATAATTTATAACATCTTAAAGGTATGAATTTTTCAATTCAGCTAAATTGCCATGTTAACAAAATTTAAAGAATTGTTGAAAAATTAGACCGTTATTTATAAATAGATAGATTTAATACGACCTTCTCGTTGTGACAATAGTATTAAAAATAAATATCATATTTGCACTTTAGAGTTACAAAAAAGAAACATCAGGTGAATGGACAAAACCTCAAATAAAGTTTAAAAATACGTACTGAGTATGCCACAACAAATTTGAGAATTGTCATGGAAACCATTATTTTATTCTATTTGTGGAGAATAATTTTGGTTTGGTTCCATTAATTGATTTTTTAGAAGTTCTTTCAGAATAGTGTGTTGTGACTGCATCCAAATGTTAAATTCAAAGGCCGAATGAAATCCTGGTGCTTTTTGTGAATTTGTCGGCTTTTCTTATATTTACAACAGTTTGTTGTTTGAATTTAAAACTTGTTCACAGAATTCTCACTACTCAGGTATGGGATAGGAATAGATTTACCCAGAAATAAAAGTATTTGCAATCAATTTCAGATATTAAAATGAAAACATTTTTGAATGTGTTTCTCTTCATGGCTTTATTATTTAACTCATTTTTTAATTTTCTTGGCATGTTTTGCAGAATTCCTTCGGAAAGTAAAATTTAGAATAATATTTCATTTGTTTGTGTTTAACCCATTCATGATTTATACATACATGTTTTTAGAATAATGTAAAACTGATGAAGCAACCACAACCAGTTCACAACAAATGCTAGAAACATCACAATTATATGCATGTTAAACAGGGAAGTCTATTTGCATATTTATTCTCCACCCCATTCATACCAATTATTGTGTATTCTTGGTCCCAATTTGTCCATTACTGTGTCTGTGCATTTTCAAAATTCTAGAAAATTTTGAACTTGTTTGCCCAACTTTTCTTAACCTGAAACCTGGGTTTTGAAACAAAGATTGGTTTTCGTAGCAAAGACAGATGCATCTGTTTTTGCATTTGGTTCAGTAACGCATGCATCCTTTCAATGTTCAAGTTCTATTCTTGAATTGGAAGCCCAGTAGATAGAAATTTGAAGCAACACGACTTCTGCCCATCAAAATTTTACAAAGTTTATGCCTGGTGCCGCAATTTTTGTGTTGTATGTGTGTGTTTCTCCCAACCCAACATTCTGATGGTGGTGATGAAATATTGTGTCAGCCTAATTTCCAACCTAATTTCTTATTACTAACCATGTCTTTAGTTGCCAATAGAATGAAATATGAGGCTTTCTGATTTCTGACCATCAAATTTTTTTAAACAGTTTTAATCTACTCAAGATTTTCTAGATATTTTGGATCGACAGCTGCGACACAACGACTAAAGGAGACAACACCAAACAACTTCGATGTACCCGTTACGAAAGTAAAATAAATTCAAAAAAGGAAGAATGATGTTGCTGGAACACAACAATAACTTTGCATGGAGTCTAGATGGATAATGGTAAAACTTTTTTTTATATTATTCTGTATGATTAACCCCAACACCGGGCTTTTTGTGGGTCTGTGTATGTGTGCATGTGTTTTCAAACTCATGTTATTGTTTTCGCAATGACTGTTGCACCTGTCTTGCATTTGATTTAGTGAAGCATGCGTCCTTTTAATGTCCATTTACTGACCAGGTCTTGGACACCCATTAGACCGAAATATGATTCAGCCTCATTTGCGACCATCAAATTTTTTAAACAGTTTAACTCCGCTCAAGTTTTTCCAGATGATTTGAACCAACAGCTGTGGATCATCAACATACAAAGAAGACAACAACGATGATCCGACCACAACGATGCAATTCAAACAATAAAACAATGTCGCTGAGAATCTACAATAACTACTTTACACAGACCCTGGATGGAAAATGTTAAAAAGTAATACGATGACCTGAAGTTAGTCTCTTTTATTATTGTATTTCGAATGTTTGAATCTGCCGCCGGGCTTCTAATGTGTGTGTTTTGAAACAAAAATTGTTTTTGTAGAAAAGACGGTTGCATCTGTTTTGCATTTGGTTTAGTAACTCATACATCCTTTTCAATGTCAAAGTTTTAATCTCCATCAAATGTTTGAAACAGTATAAATATGCTCAAGATTTTCTAGATATTTTGGAACGACAGCTGCAACACAACAACCAAAGGAGACAACACCAAACAACTTCGATGTCCCTGTTACGAAAGTGTAAAATACATTAAAAAAGGAAGAATGATGTTGCTGGAACACAATAACAACTTTGCAAGGAGTCTGGATGGATAATGGTAAAACTAATACAACGACCTGAAGTAATTCTTTTTTAATATATTTTGTGTGATTGAGCCCGACGCTGGGCTTTTTTTGCGAGTCTGTGCATGCGTGCGTGTGAATAATAACCCATATTGTTGTTGTCGGTATGACTGTTGCATCTTTCTTGCACATTTGGTTTAGTGAAGCATGCGTCCTTTTAAAGTCCATTTACTGACCATGTCTTGGACACCCATTAGACCCATTGAAATATGAGGCAGCCTGATTTACCACCATCTAATGTTTTAAACAGTTAACTCGATCCAAATCCAAACAACAGCTGCGGCACAATGACCAGAGACAATACCAAACAACTTCGATGTCCCGTTTACGAAGGTAATATACATTTGAAAAAGGAAGAATGTTGCTGGAACACAACAAGAACTTTGCAAGGAGTCTGGATGGATAATGGTAAAACAAATACAACGACCTGAAGTAAGTCTCTTTTATTATTTTTTTTCGAATGTTTGATTCTGCCGCCGGGCTTGTATTGTTTGTGTTTTGAAACAAAAATTTTTTTTCGTAGCAAAGGCTGTTGCATCTGTTTTGCATTTGGTTTAGTAACGCATACATACTTTTCAATGTCAAAGTTGTAATCTTGACTTTGATGCCCAGCAGATTGAAATGTGAAGAAACTCGATTTGTGGCCATCGAAATTCTTCAAAAGTTTATGCCTGGTGCCGGATTTTTCATGTTGCATCTGTTTGTGTTTCCCAACCCAACATTTTGATGTTCCTGATGAAAGATTATGTCAGCCTTGCATTTGGTTTAGTAAAGCATGCGCCCTTTTTGATTTCAAATTACTAACCATGTCTTTGGAAGACCAATAGAATGAAAAATGAGGTGCCTCATTTGCGACCATAAAATTTTTTAAACAGTTTAAATATGATCAAAATTTTCCATATATTTTGAACCGACAGCTGCAAGACAATGACCGAAGGAGACAACACCAAACAACTTCGATGTCCCGGTTACGAAGGTAAAATAGATTCAAAAAAGGAAGTATGACGTGCTGGAACACAACAACAACTTTGCAAGAAGTGTGGATGGATAATGGCAAAACTAATACAACCCCCTGAAGTAAGGTTTCTTTTTTTTATTTCGTATGATTGAGCCCAATGCCGGGGTTTTTTGTTGCGAGTCTATGCATGCGTGCGCGAGTTTCAAAACCCATATTGTGTTTGTCGGAATGACTGTTGCATCTGTCTTGCACATTTGGTTTAGTGAAGCATGCGTCTTTTAAATGTCCATTTTTACTAACCATGTCTTTTGATGCCCAATAGAATAAAAAATGAGGCGTCTGATTTCCAACCATCAAATGTTTGAAACAGTATAAATATGCTCAAGATTTTCTAGATATTTTGGAACGACAGCTGCAACACAACAACCAAAGGAGACAACACCAAACAACTTCGATGTCCCTGTTACGAAAGTGTAAAATACATTAAAAAAGGAAGAATGATGTTGCTGGAACACAACAACAACTTTGCAAGGAGTCTGGATGGATGATGGTAAAACTAATTCAACGACCTGAAGTAATTTTTTTTTTATATATATTTTGTGTGATTGAGCCCGACGCTGGGCTTTTTTTTTGCGAGTCTGTGCATGCGTGCGTGTGAATAATAACCCATATTGTTGTTGTCGGTATGTCTGTTGCATCAGTCTTGCACATTTGGTTTAGTGAAGCATGCGTCCTTTTAATGTCCATTTACCGACCATGTCTTGGACACCCATTAGACTGAAATATGAGGCAGCATGATTTACCACCATCTAATGTTTTAAAAACAGTTTACTCGATTCAAATCCAAACAACAGCTGCGGCACAATGACCAAAGGAGACAATACCAAACAACTTCGATGTCCCGTTTACGAAGGTAATATACATTTGAAAAAGGAAGAATGTTGCTGGAACACAACAAGAACTTTGCAAGGAGTCTGGATGGATAATGGTAAAACAAATACAACGACCTGAAGTAAGTCTCTTTTATTATTTTTTTTCGAATGTTTGATTCTGCCGCCGGGCTTCTATTGTGTGTGTGTTTTGAAAACAAAAATTGTTTTTCGTAGCAAAGGCTGTTGCATCTGTTTTTGCATTTGGTTTAGTAACGCATACATCCTTTTCAATGTCAAAGTTGTAACCTTGACTTGGATGCCCAGCAGATTGAAATGTGAAGCAACTCGATTTGTGGCCATCGAAATTCTTCAAAAGTTTATGCCTGGTGCCGGATATTTTGTGTTGCATCTGTGTGTGTCTCCCAACCCAACATTCTGATGGTCCTCATGAAAGATTGTGTCAGCCTTGCATTTGGTTTAGTAAAGCATGCGCTCTTTTTGATTTCAAATTACTAACCATGTCTTTAAAAGACCAATAAAATAAAATATGAGGT
Organism: Styela plicata; assembly: GCA_963675895.2. NCBI lineage: Eukaryota > Metazoa > Chordata > Ascidiacea > Stolidobranchia > Styelidae > Styela > Styela plicata. Next base: position 1,335,427 of record CAVMBJ020000001.1, read on the forward strand.
GCCTCATTTGCGACCATAAAATTTTTTAAACAGTTTAAATATGATCAAAATTTTCCATATATTTTGAACCGACAGCTGCAAGACAATGACCGAAGGAGACAACACCAAACAACTTCGATGTCCCGGTTACTAAGGTAAAATAGATTCAAAAAAGGAAGTATGATGTTGCTGGAACACAACAACAACTTTGCAAGAAGTCTGGATGAATAATGGTAAAACTAATGCAACGACCTGAAGTAAGTTTTTTTTTTATTTATTTTGTATGATTGAGCCCAATGCCGGGCTTTTTTGTTGCGAGTCTGTGCATGCGTGCGTGAGTTTCAAAACCCACTTTTTTGTTGTCGGAATGACTGTTGCATCTGTCTTGCACATTTGGTTTAGTGAAGCATGCGTCCTTTAAATGTCCATTTACTGACCAGGTCTTGGACACCCATTAGACCGAAATACGAGGCAGCCTGATTTACAACCATCAAATGTTTTAAACAGTTAACTCGATCCAAATCCAAACGAGAGCTGCAGCACAACGACCAAAGGAGACAACACCAAATAACTTCGGATGTCCCGGTTACAAAGGTGAAATACATTCAAAAAAGGATAATGGCAAAACTAATAAAACGACGTGAAGTAAGTTTTCTTTTTTTTATTTCATATGATTGAGCCCAATGCCGGGGTTTTTTGTTGCGAGTCTATGCATGCGTGCGCGAGTTTCAAAACCCATATTGTGTTTGTCGGAATGACTGTTGCATTTGTCTTGCACATTTGGTTTAGTGAAGCATGCGTCTTTTAAATGTCCATTTATTGACCAGGTCTTGGACACCCATTAGACCGAAATATGAGGCAGCCTGATTTACCACCATCAAATGTTTTAAACAGTTAACTCGATCCAAATCCAAACGACAGCTTCCTGCACAACGACCAAAGGCGACAACACCAAACAACTTCTGATGTCCCGGTTACGAACGTAAAATACATTCAAAAAAGGATAATGATGTTGCTGGAACACAACAACAACTTTGCAAGGAGTTTGGATGGATAATGGTAAAACTAATACAACGACCTGAAGTAATTCTTCTTTTTTATTGTATTTTGTGTGATTGAGCCCAACGCTGGGCTTTTTTTGCGAGTCTGTGCATGCGTGCGTATGTTTCAAAACCCATATTGTTGTTGTCGCAATGACTGTTGCATCTGTCTTACACATTTGGTTTAGTGCTGCATGCGTCCTTTTAATGTTCATTTACTGACCATGTTTTGGACACCCATTAGACTGAAATAGGATGCAGCCCGATTTGCGACCATCAAATTTTTTTAAGCAGTTTTACTCTGCTGGAATTTTTCCAGATCATTTGAACCAACAGCTGTGGAACAACAAAATACAAAGTAGACAACAACTATGATCCGGTCACGACGATGGAATACTAACAATGAAACAATGTCGCTAATAAATCTACGATAGCTACTTTACACAGACCCAGAATTAAAAATGGTAAAACTAATACAACGGCCTGAAGTATGTCTCTTTTATTATTTTATTTTGAATGTTTGAATCTGCCGCCAGGCTTTCAATGTGTGTGTTTTGAAATAAAAATTATTTTTTGTGGCGAAGTCGGGTGTATCTGTTTTCCATTTGGTTCAGTGACGCATGCATCCTTTTCAATGTCCAAGTTCTTATCTTGACTTGGATGCCCAGTAGATTGAAATTTGAAGCAACTCGATTTGTGGCCATCGAAATTTTTAAAAAGTTCATGCGTGGTGCCGGATTTTTCTGGTTGCATGTGTGTGTGTCTCCCAAACCAACATTCTGATTGTCCTGATGATAGATTGTGTCATCCTGGCATTTGGTTTAGTAAAGCTTGCAGTCTTTTTAACTTCCTATTATTAACCATGTCTTTGGTTGCCAATAAAATGAAATATGAGCCGGTCTCATTTCACACCATCAAATTTTTTAAACAGTTAAATCTGATAAGATTTTCCCGATATTTTACCGACCATGTCTTGGACACCCATTAGACCGAAATATGAGACAGCTGGATTTCCCACCATCAAATGTTTTGAACAGTTTAACTCAATCCAATTCCAAACGATAGCTGCGGCACAACGACCAAATCAGACAATACCAAACAACTTCGATGACCCGTTTACGAAGGTAAAATACATTTGAAAAAGGAAGAATGTTGCTGGAACACAACAACAACTTTGCAAGGAGTCTAGATGGATAATGGTAAAACTAATACAATGACCTGAAGTAAGTCCCTTTTATTATTTTATTTCGAATGTTCGAATCTTTCGCCGGGCTTCTAATGTGTGTGTTTTGAAACAAAAATTGTTTTTTGTAGCAAAGACTGTTGCATCTGTTTTGCATTTCGTTCAGTAACAAATGCATCCTTTTCAATGTCCTAGTTCTAATCTTGACTTGGATACCCAGTAGATTGAAATTTGAAGCAACGAGATTTGTGGCCATCGAAATTTTTAAAAAGTTTATGCCTGGTGCTGGATTTTTCTTGTTGCATATGTGTGTGTCTCCCAAACTAACATTCTGATTGTCCTGATGATGGATTGTGTCAGCCTTGCATTTGGTTTAGTAAAGCTTGCAGTCTTTTTAACTTCCTATTGTTAACCATGTCTTTGGTTGCCAATAAAATGAAATATGAGCCGGTCTGATTTCAGACCATTAAATTTTTTAAACACTTTAAATCTACTAAGATTTTCCTGATATTTTACTGGCCATGTCTTGGATACCCATCAGATCGAAATATGAGGCAGCCTGATTTACAATCATCAAAATTTTTGAACAGTTTAACTCAATCCAAACGACAACTGCGGCACAATGACCAAAGGAGACAACACCAAACAACTTCGATGTCCCGGTTACAAAGGTAAGGATAGTAAAATACATCCAAAAAAGGGAAAATGTTGCTGGAACACAACAACAACTTTGCAAGGAGTCTGGATGGATAATGGTAAAACTGATATAACGACCTGAAGTAAGTTTTTTTTATTTTTTTATTTTGTATGATTGAGCCCAATGCCGGGCTTTTTTGCCAGTCTATGAATGCGTGCGTGTATTTAAAAAAACCGTATTGTTGTTGTCGGAATAACTGTTGCATCTGTCTTGCACATTTGGTTTAGTGAAGCATGCGTCCTTTTAATGTTCATTTGCTGACCATGTCTTGGGCACCCATTAGACCGAAATATGAGGCAGCCTGATTTACCACCATCTAATGTTTTAAACAGTTTACTCGATCCTAATCCAAACGACAGCTGCGGCACAACTACCAAAGGAGACAACACCAAACAACTTCGATGTCCCAGCTACGGAGGTAAAATACATTCAAAAAAGGAAGAAGAATGATGTTGCTGGAACACAACAACAACTTTGCATGCAGTCTGGATGGATAATGGTAAAACTAATACAACGACCTGAAGTAAGTTTTCTTTTTTTTATTTCGTATGATTGAGCCCAATGCCGGGATTTTTTGTTGCTAGTCTGTACATGCGTGCGTGAGTTTCAAAACCCATATTGTGTTTGTCGGAATGACTGTTGCATCTGTCTTGCACATTTGGTTTAGTGCTGCATGCGTCCTTTTAATGTTCATTTACTGACCATGTTTTGGACATCCTTTAGACCGAATTATGAGGCAGCCAGATTTACAACCATCAAATGTTTTTAAACAGTTTTAACTCTATCCCAAATACAAACGACAGCTGCGGCACAACGACCAAATGAGACAATACCAAACAACTTCGATGACCCGTTTACGAAGGTAAAATACATATGAAAAAGGAAGAATGTTGCTGGAACACAACAACAACTTTGCAAGGAGTCTGGATGGATAATGGTAAAACTAATACAACGACCTGAAGTAAGTCCCTTTTATTATTACATTTCGAATGTTTGAATCTTTCGCCGGGCTTCTAATGTATGTGTTTTGAAACAAAAATGTGTTTTTCGTAGCAAAGACGGTTGCATCTGTTTTGCATTTTTTTCAGTAACGCATGCATCCCTTTCAATGTCCAAGTTCTAATCTTGACTTGGAAGCCTTGTAGTTTGTAATATGAAGCAACTCTCTTTTTTGTGTCTCCCAACCCAACATTCTGATGGTGGTGATGAAATATTTTGTCAGTCTTGCATTTGATCAAGTAAAGCATGCGCCCTTTTTGATTTCAAATTACTAACCGTATCTTTGGAAGTCCAATAGAATGAAAATACAAGGCGTCTGATATCCGACCATAAAATTTTTTAAACAATTTAAATATGCTTAAGATTTTCTAGATATTTTGGACATACAGCTGCAACACAACGACCACAAGATCTAAACACCAAACATCTTCGGATGTCCCGGTTACGAAGGTAAAAATAAATTCAAAAAAGGAAGAATGATGTTGCTGGAACACAACAACTTTGCAAGCAGTCTGGATGGATAATGGTAAAACTAATGCAACGACCTGAAGGAATTCTCTTTTGTTATATTATTTCGAATGTTTGAATCTGCCGCCGGGCTTCTAATGTGTGTGTTTTGAAACAAAAATTGTTTTTTGTAGCAAAGACGGTTGCATCTGTTTTGCATTTTTTTCAGTAACGCATGCATCCCTTTCATTGTCCAAGTTCTAATCAAAATTCGGATGTCCCGGTTACGAAGATAAAATACATTCAAAAAAGGATAATGGCAAAACTAATACAACGACCTGAAGTAAGTTTTCTTTTTTTTATTTCGTATGATTGAGCCCAATACCGGGCTTTTTTTTGTGAGTCTTTGCATGCATGCGTGTATTTAAAAAAAACCCATATTGTTGTTGTCAGAATAACTGTTTCATCTGTCTTGCACATTTGGCTTAGTGAAGCATGCGTCCTTTTAATGTCCATTTACTGACCATGTCTTGGGCACCCATTAGACTGAAATATGAGGCAGCCTGATTGACCACCATCTAATGTATTAAACAGTTTACTCGATCCTAATCCAAACGACAGCTGCGGCACAACTACCAAAGGAGACAACACCAAACAACTTCGACGTCCCGTCTACGAAGGAAAAATACATTCAAAAAAGGAAGAATGATGTTGCTGGAACACAACAACAACTCTGCAAGCAGTCTGGATGGATAATGGTAAAACTAATACAACGACCTGAAGTAAGTTTTCTTTATTTTTATTTCGTATGATTGAGCCCAATGCCGGGCTTTTTTGTTGCGAGTCTGTGCATGCGTGTATGAGTTTCAAAACCCATATTGTCGTTGTCGGAATGACTGTTGCTTCTGTCTTGCACATTTGGTTTAGTGAAGCATGCATCTTTTATATGTCCATTTACTGACCAGGTCTTGGACACCCATTAGACCGAAATATGAGGCAGCCTGATTTACCACCATCAAATGTTTTAAACAGTTAACTCGATCCAAATCCAAACTACAGCTGCGGCACAACGACCAAAGGAGACAACACCAAACAACTTCGGATGTCCCGGTTACGAAGGTAAAATATATTCAAAAAAGAATAATGGCAAAACTAATACAACCACCTGAAGAAAGTTTTCTTTTTTTTATTTCATATGATTGAGCCCAATGCCAGGCTTTTTTGCTAGTCTATGCAAGCATGCGTGTATTTAAAAAACCCATATTGTTGTTGTCGGAATAATTGTTGAATCTGTGTTGCACATTTGGTTTAGTGAAGCATGCGTCCTTTTAATGTCCATTTACTGACCATGTCTTGGGCACCCATTAGACCGAAATATGAGGCAGCCTGATTGACCACCATCTAATGTTTTAAGCAGTTTACTCGATCCTAATCCAAACGACTGCTGCGGCACAACTACCAAAGGAGACAACACCAAACAACTTCGATTTCCCGTCTACGAAGGTAAAATACATTCAAAAAAGGAAGAATGATGTTGCTGGAACACAACAACAACTCTGCAAGCAGTCTGGATGGATAATGGTAAAACTAATACAACGACCTGAAGGAATTCTCTATTATATTATTTCGAATGTTTGAATCTGCCACCAGGCTTCTAGGGTGTGTGTTTTGAAACAAAAATTGTTTTTCGTAGCAAAGACGGTTGCATCTGTTTTGCATTTTTTTCAGTAACGCATGCATCCCTTTCAATGTCCAAGTTCTAATCCAACTTCGGATGTCCTGGTTACGAAGGTAAAATACATTCAAAAAAGGATAATGGCAAAACTAATACAACGACCTGAAGTAAGTTTTCTTTTTTTATTTCGTATGATTGAGCCCAATGCCGGGGTTTTTTGCGAGTCTATGCATGCATGCGTGTATTTAAAAACCCATATTGTTGTTGTCGGAATAACTGTTGCATCTGTCTTGCACATTTGGTTTAGTGAAGCATGCTTCCTTTTAATGTCCATTTACTGACCATGACTTAGGCACCCATTAGACCGAAATATGAGGCAGCCTGATTTACCACCATCTAATGTTTTAAACAGTTTACTCGATCCTAATCCAAACGACAGCTGCGGCACAACTACCTAAGGAGACAACACCAAACAACTTCGATGTCCCGGCTACGAAGGTAAAATGCATTCAAAAAAGGAAGAATGATATTGCTGGAACACAACAACACTCTGCAAGCAGTCTGCATGGATAATGGTAAAACTAATGCAACGACCTGAAGGAATTCTCTTTTATTATATTATTTCGAATGTTTGAAACTGCCGCCGGGCTTCTAATGTATGTGCTTCTAATGTATGTGTTTTGAAACAAAAATTGTTTTTCGTAGCAAAGACGGTTACATATGTTTTGCATTTTTTTTAGTAACGCATGCATCCCTTTCAATGTCCAAGTTCTAATCTTGACTTACAAGCCTTGTAGTTTGTAATTTGAAGCAACTCTTTTTTGTGTCTCCCAACCAAACATTCTGATGGTGGTGATGAATTATTGTGTCAGCCTTGCATTTGGTCAAGTAAAGCATGCGCCCTTCTTGATTTCAAATTACTAACCGTATCTTTGGAAGTCCAATAGAATGAAATAGGAGGCGTCTGATTTCCGACCATGAAATTTTTTAAACAGTTTAAATATGCTTAAGATTTTCTAGATATTTTGGACCGACAACTGCAACACAACGACCAAAAGATCACAAAACCAAACAACTTCGATGTCCCGGTTACGAAGGTAAAATAGATTTAAAAAAAGAAGAATGATGTTGCTGGAACACGACAACAACTTCAAGAAGTCTGGATTGATAATGGTAAAACTAATACAACGACCTGAAGTAAGTTTTTTCTTTTTTTTATTTCGTATGATTGAGCCCAATGCCGGGCTTTTTTGTTGCGAGTCTATGCATGCGTGCGCGAGTTTCAAAGCCCATATTGTGTTTGTCGGAATGACTGTTTCACCTGTCTTGCACATTAGGTTTAGTGAAGCATGCGTCCTTTAAATGTCCATTTACTGACCAGGTCTTGGACACCCATTAGACCGAAATATGAGGCAGCCTGATTTACCACCATCAAATGTTTTAAACAGTTAACTCGATCCAAATCCAAACTACAGCTGCGGCACAACGACCAAAGGAGACAACACCAAACAACTTCGGATGTCCCATTTACGAAGGTGAAATACATTCAAAAAAGGATAATGGCAAAACTAATACAACCACCTGAAGAAAGTTTTCTTTTTTTTATTTCATATGATTGAGCCCAATGCCAGGCTTTTTTGCGAGTCTATGCAAGCATGCGTGTATTTAAAAAACCCATATTGTTGTTGTCGGAATAATTGTTGAATCTGTGTTGCACATTTGGTTTAGTGAAGCATGCGTCCTTTTAATGTCCATTTTCTGACCATGTCTTGGGCACCCATTAGACCGAAATATGAGGCAGCCTGATTGACCACCATCTATTGTTTTAAACAGTTTACTCGATCCTAATCCAAACGACAGCTGCGGCACAACTACCAAAGGAGAGAACACCAAACAACTTCGATGTCCCGGCTACGAAGGTAAAATACATTCAAAAAAGGAAGAATGATGTTGCTGGAACACAACAACAACTTTTCAAGCAGTCTGGATGGATAATGGTAAAACTAATGCAACGACCTTAAGGAAGTCTCTTTTATTACATTATTTCGAATGTTTGAATCTGCCGCCGGTCTTCTAATGTGTGTGTTTTGAAACAAATATTGTTTTTCGTAGCAAAGACCATTGCATCTGTTTTGCATTTTTTTCAGTAACGAATGCATCCCTTTCAATGACCAAGTTCTAATCTTGACTTGGAAGCCTTGTAGTTTGTAATTTGAAGCAACTCTTTTTTGTGTCTCCCAACCCAACATTCTGATGGTGGTGATGAAATATTGTGTCAGCCTTGCATTTGGTCAAGTAAAGCATGCGCCCTTTTTGATTTCAAATTACTAACCGTATCTTTGGAAGTCCAATAGAATAAAATACGAGGCGTCTGATTTCCGACCTTAAAATTTTTTAAACAGTTTAAATATGCTTAAGATTTTCTAGATATTTTGGACCGACAGCTGCAACACAATGACCAAAAGATCACAACACCAAACAACTTCGATGTCCCGGTTACAAAGGTAAAATAGATTCAAAAAAGGAAGAATGATGTTGCTGGAACACAACAACTTTTCAAGAAATCTGGATGGATAATGGCAAAACTAATACAACGACCTGAAGTAAGTTTTCTTTTTTTTTATTTCGTATGATGGAGCCCAATGCCGGGCTTTTTTGTTGCGAGTCTGTGCATGCGTGCGTGAGTTTCAAAACCCATATTGTGTTTGTCGGAATGACTGTTGCATCTGTCTTGCACATTTGGTTTAGTGAAACATGCATCCTTTAAATGTCCATTTACTGACCATGTCTTGGACACCCATTAGACCGAAATATGAGGCAGCCTGCTTTACCACCATCAAATATTTTAAACAGTTAACTCGATCAAAATCCAAACATTAGCTGCGGCACAACGACCAAAGGAGACAACACCAAACAACTTCGGATGTCCCAGTTACGAATGTAAAATACATTCAAAAAAGAATAATGGCAAAACTAATACAACGACCTGAAGTAATTTTTCTTTTTTTTATTTCATATGATTGATCCCAATGCCGGGCTATTTTGTTGCGAGCCTGTGCGTGCGTGAGTTTCAAAACCGATATTGTAGTTGTCGGAATGACTGTTGTATCTGTCTTGCACATTTGGTTTAGTAAAGCATGCGTCCTTTTAATGTCCATTTACTGACCAGGTCTTGGACACCCATTAGACCGAAATATGAGGCAGCCTGATTTACCAGCATCAAATGTTTTAAACAGTTAACTCGATCCAAATCCAAACTAAAGCTGCAGCACAACGACCAAAGGAGGCAACACCAAACAACTTCGGATGTCCCGGTTACGAAGGTAAAATACATTCAAAAAAGGAAGAATGATGTAGCTGGAACACAACAACAACTTTGCAATGAGTCTGGATGGATAATGGGAAAACTAATACAATGACCTGAAGTAAGCCCCTTTTATTATTTTATTTCGAATGTTTGTATCTTCCGCCGGGCTTCTAATGTGCGAGTTTTGAAAAAAAAAAATTGTTTTTTGTAGCAAAGACTGTTGCATCTATTTTGCATTTCGTTCAGTAACACATGCATCCTTTTCAATGTCCTAGTTCTAATCTTGACTTGGATACCCAGTAGATTGAAATTTGAAGCAACGAGATTTGTGGCCATCGAAATTTTTAAAAAGTTCATGCCTGGTGCTGGATTTTTCTTATTGCATATGTGTGTGTCTCCCAAACTAACATTCTGATTGTCCTGATGATGGATTGTGTCAGCCTTGCATTTGGTTTAGTAAAGCTTGCAGTCTTTTTAACTTCCTATTGTTAACCATGTCTTTGGTTGCCAATAAGATGAAATATGAGCCGGTCTGATTTCAGACCATTAAATTTTTTAAACACTTTAAATCTACTAAGATTTTCCTGATATTTTACTGGCCATGTCTTGGATACCCATCAGATCGAAATATGAGGCAGCCTGATTTACAATCATCAAAATTTTTGAACAGTTTAACTCAATCCAAACGACAACTGCGGCACAATGACCAAAGGAGACAACACCAAACAACTTTGATGTCCCGGTTACAAAGGTAAGGATAGTAAAATACATCCAAAAAAGGGAAAATGTTGCTGGAACACAACAACAACTTTGCAAGGAGTCTGGATGGATAATGGAAAAACTGATATAACGACCTGAAGTAAGTTTTTTTTATTTTTTTATTTTGCATGATTGAGCCCAATGCCGGGCTTTTTTGCCAGTCTATGAATGCGTGCGTGTATTTAAAAAAACCGTATTGTTGTTGTCGGAATAACTGTTGCATCTGTCTTGCACATTTGGTTTAGTGAAGCATGCGTCCTTTTAATGTTCATTTGCTGACCATGTCTTGGGCACCCATTAGACCGAAATATGAGGCAGCCTGATTTACCACCATCTAATGTTTTAAACAGTTTACTCGATCCTAATCCAAACGACAGCTGCGGCACAACTACCAAAGGAGACAACACCAAACAACTTCGATGTCCCAGCTACGGAGGTAAAAAACATTCAAAAAAGGAAGAATGATGTTGCTGGAACACAACAACAACTTTGCATGCAGTCTGGATGGATAATGGTAAAACTAATACAACGACCTGAAGTAAGTTTTCTTTTTTTATTTCGTATGATTGAGCCCAATGCCGGGCTTTTTTGTTGCTAGTCTGTACATGCGTGCGTGAGTTTCAAAACCCATATTGTGTTTGTCGGAATGACTGTTGCATCTGTCTTGCACATTTGGTTTAGTGCTGCATGCGTCCTTTTAATGTTCATTTACTGACCATGTTTTGGACATCCTTTAGACCGAATTATGAGGCAGCCAGATTTACAACCATCAAATGTTTTAAACAGTTTAACTCTATCCAAATACAAACGACAGCTGCGGCTCAACGACCAAATGAGACAATACCAAACAACTTCGATGACCCGTTTACGAAGGTAAAATACATATGAAAAAGGAAGAATGTTGCTGGAACACAACAACAACTTTGGAAGGAGTCTGGATGGATAATGGTAAAACTAATACAACGACCTGAAGTAAGTCCCTTTTATTATTACATTTCGAATGTTTGAATCTTTCGCCGGGCTTCTAATGTATGTGTTTTGAAACAAAAATTGTTTTTCGTAGCAAAGACGGTTGCATCTGTTTTGCATTTTTTTCAGTAACGCATGCATCCCTTTCAATTTCCAAGTTCTAATCTTGACTTGGAAGCCTTGTAGTTTGTAATATGAAGCAACTCTTTTTTGTGTCTCCCAACCCAACATTCTGATGGTGGTGATGAAATATTTTGTCAGTCTTGCATTTGATCAAGTAAAGCATGCGCCCTTTTTGATTTCAAATTACTAACCGTATCTTTGGAAGTCCAATAGAATGAAAATACAAGGCGTCTGATATCCGACCATAAAATTTTTTAAACAATTTAAATATGCTTAAGATTTTCTAGATATTTTGGACATACAGCTGCAACACAACGACCACAAGATCTAAACACCAAACATCTTCGGATGTCCCGGTTACGAAGGTAAAATAAATTCAAAAAAGGAAGAATGATGTTGCTGGAACACAACAACTTTGCAAGCAGTCTGGATGGATAATGGTAAAACTAATGCAACGACCTGAAGGAATTCTCTTTTGTTATATTATTTCGAATGTTTGAATCTGCCGCCGGGCTTCTAATGTGTGTGTTTTGAAACAAAAATTGTTTTTTGTAGCAAAGACGGTTGCATCTGTTTTGCATTTTTTTCAGTAACGCATGCATCCCTTTCATTGTCCAAGTTCTAATCAAAATTCGGATGTCCCGGTTACGAAGATAAAATACATTCAAAAAAGGATAATGGCAAAACTAATACAACGACCTGAAGTAAGTTTTCTTTTTTTTATTTCGTATGATTGAGCCCAATGCCGGGCTTTTTTGTGAGTCTTTGCATGCATGCGTGTATTTAAAAAACCCATATTGTTGTTGTCAGAATAACTGTTTCATCTGTCTTGCACATTTGGCTTAGTGAAGCATGCGTCCTTTTAATGTCCATTTACTGACCATGTCTTGGGCACCCATTAGACTGAAATATGAGGCAGCCTGATTGACCACCATCTAATGTATTAAACAGTTTACTCGATCCTAATCCAAACGACAGCTGCGGCACAACTACCAAAGGAGACAACACCAAACAACTTCGACGTCCCGTCTACGAAGGAAAAATACATTCAAAAAAGGAAGAATGATGTTGCTGGAACACAACAACAACTCTGCAAGCAGTCTGGATGGATAATGGTAAAACTAATACAACGACCTGAAGTAAGTTTTCTTTATTTTTATTTCGTATGATTGAGCCCAATGCCGGGCTTTTTTGTTGCGAGTCTGTGCATGCGTGTATGAGTTTCAAAACCCATATTGTCGTTGTCGGAATGACTGTTGCATCTGTCTTGCACATTTGGTTTAGTGAAGCATGCATCTTTTATATGTCCATTTACTGACCAGGTCTTGGACACCCATTAGACCGAAATATGAGGCAGCCTGATTTACCACCATCAAATGTTTTAAACAGTTAACTCGATCCAAATCCAAACTACAGCTGCGGCACAACGACCAAAGGAGACAACACCAAACAACTTCGGATGTCCCGGTTACGAAGGTAAAATATATTCAAAAAAGAATAATGGCAAAACTAATACAACCACCTGAAGAAAAGTTTTCTTTTTTTTATTTCATATGATTGAGCCCAATGCCAGGCTTTTTTTGCGAGTCTATGCAAGCATGCGTGTATTTAAAAAACCCATATTGTTGTTGTCGGAATAATTGTTGAATCTGTGTTGCACATTTGGTTTAGTGAAGCATGCGTCCTTTTAATGTCCATTTACTGACCATGTCTTGGGGCACCCATTAGACCGAAATATGAGGCAGCCTGATTGACCACCATCTAATGTTTTAAGCAGTTTACTCGATCCTAATCCAAACGACTGCTGCGGCACAACTACCAAAGGAGACAACACCAAACAACTTCGATTTCCCGTCTACGAAGGTAAAATACATTCAAAAAAGGAAGAATGATGTTGCTGGAACACACAACAACAACTCTGCAAGCAGTCTGGATGGATAATGGTAAAACTAATACAACGACCTGAAGGAATTCTCTATTATATTATTTCGAATGTTTGAATCTGCCACCAGGCTTCTAGGGTGTGTGTTTTGAAACAAAAATTGTTTTTCGTAGCAAAGACGGTTGCATCTGTTTTGCATTTTTTTCAGTAACGCATGCATCCCTTTCAATGTCCAAGTTCTAATCCAACTTCGGATGTCCTGGTTACGAAGGTAAAATACATTCAAAAAAGGATAATGGCAAAACTAATACAACGACCTGAAGTAAGTTTTCTTTTTTTATTTCGTATGATTGAGCCCAATGCCGGGGTTTTTTGCGAGTCTATGCATGCATGCGTGTATTTAAAAACCCATATTGTTGTTGTCGGAATAACTGTTGCATCTGTCTTGCACATTTGGTTTAGTGAAGCATGCTTCCTTTTAATGTCCATTTACTGACCATGACTTAGGCACCCATTAGACCGAAATATGAGGCAGCCTGATTTACCACCATCTAATGTTTTAAACAGTTTACTCGATCCTAATCCAAACGACAGCTGCGGCACAACTACCTAAGGAGACAACACCAAACAACTTCGATGTCCCGGCTACGAAGGTAAAATGCATTCAAAAAAGGAAGAATGATATTGCTGGAACACAACAACACTCTGCAAGCAGTCTGCATGGATAATGGTAAAACTAATGAAACGACCTGAAGGAATTCTCTTTTATTATATTATTTCGAATGTTTGAAACTGCCGCCGGGCTTCTAATGTATGTGCTTCTAATGTATGTGTTTTGAAACAAAAATTGTTTTTCGTAGCAAAGACGGTTACATATGTTTTGCATTTTTTTTAGTAACGCATGCATCCCTTTCAATGTCCAAGTTCTAATCTTGACTTACAAGCCTTGTAGTTTGTAATTTGAAGCAACTCTTTTTTGTGTCTCCCAACCAAACATTCTGATGGTGGTGATGAATTATTGTGTCAGCCTTGCATTTGGTCAAGTAAAGCATGCGCCCTTCTTGATTTCAAATTACTAACCGTATCTTTGGAAGTCCAATAGAATGAAATAGGAGGCGTCTGATTTCCGACCATGAAATTTTTTAAACAGTTTAAATATGCTTAAGATTTTCTAGATATTTTGGACCGACAACTGCAACACAACGACCAAAAGATCACAAAACCAAACAACTTCGATGTCCCGGTTACGAAGGTAAAATAGATTTAAAAAAAGAAGAATGATGTTGCTGGAACACGACAACAACTTCAAGAAGTCTGGATTGATAATGGTAAAACTAATACAACGACCTGAAGTAAGTTTTCTTTTTTTTATTTCGTATGATTGAGCCCAATGCCGGGCTTTTTTGTTGCGAGTCTATGCATGCGTGCGCGAGTTTCAAAGCCCATATTGTGTTTGTCGGAATGACTGTTTCACCTGTCTTGCACATTAGGTTTAGTGAAGCATGCGTCCTTTAAATGTCCATTTACTGACCAGGTCTTGGACACCCATTAGACCGAAATATGAGGCAGCCTGATTTACCACCATCAAATGTTTTAAACAGTTAACTCGATCCAAATCCAAACTACAGCTGCGGCACAACGACCAAAGGAGACAACACCAAACAACTTCGGATGTCCCATTTACGAAGGTGAAATACATTCAAAAAAGGATAATGGCAAAACTAATACAACCACCTGAAGAAGTTTTTTCTTTTTTTTATTTCATATGATTGAGCCCCAATGCCAGGCTTTTTTGCGAGTCTATGCAAGCATGCGTGTATTTAAAAAACCCATATTGTTGTTGTCGGAATAATTGTTGAATCTGTGTTGCACATTTGGTTTAGTGAAGCATGCGTCCTTTTAATGTCCATTTACTGACCATGTCTTGGGCACCCATTAGACCGAAATATGAGGCAGCCTGATTGACCACCATCTATTGTTTTAAACAGTTTACTCGATCCTAATCCAAACGACAGCTGCGGCACAACTACCAAAGGAGAGAACACCAAACAACTTCGATGTCCCGGCTACGAAGGTAAAATACATTCAAAAAAGGAAGAATGATGTTGCTGGAACACAACAACAACTTTTCAAGCAGTCTGGATGGATAATGGTAAAACTAATGCAACGACCTTAAGGAAGTCTCTTTTATTACATTATTTCGAATGTTTGAATCTGCCGCCGGTCTTCTAATGTGTGTGTGTTTTGAAACAAATATTGTTTTTCGTAGCAAAGACCATTGCATCTGTTTTGCATTTTTTTTCAGTAACGAATGCATCCCTTTCAATGACCAAGTTCTAATCTTGACTTGGAAGCCTTGTAGTTTGTAATTTGAAGCAACTCTTTTTTTGTGTCTCCCAACCCAACATTCTGATGGGTGGTGATGAAATATTGTGTCAGCCTTGCATTTGGTCAAGTAAAGCATGCGCCCTTTTTGATTTCAAATTACTAACCGTATCTTTGGAAGTCCAATAGAATAAAATACGAGGCGTCTGATTTCCGACCTTAAAATTTTTTAAACAGTTTAAATATGCTTAAGATTTTCTAGATATTTTGGACCGACAGCTGCAACACAATGACCAAAAGATCACAACACCAAACAACTTCGATGTCCCGGTTACAAAGGTAAAATAGATTCAAAAAAGGAAGAATGATGTTGCTGGAACACAACAACTTTTCAAGAAATCTGGATGGATAATGGCAAAACTAATACAACGACCTGAAGTAAGTTTTCTTTTTTTTTTATTTCGTATGATGGAGCCCAATGCCGGGCTTTTTTGTTGCGAGTCTGTGTGCATGCGTGCGTGAGTTTCAAAACCCATATTGTGTTTGTCGGAATGACTGTTGCATCTGTCTTGCACATTTGGTTTAGTGAAACATGCATCCTTTAAATGTCCATTTACTGACCATGTCTTGGACACCCATTAGACCGAAATATGAGGCAGCCTGCTTTACCACCATCAAATATTTTAAACAGTTAACTCGATCAAAATCCAAACATTAGCTGCGGCACAACGACCAAAGGAGACAACACCAAACAACTTCGGATGTCCCAGTTACGAATGTAAAATACATTCAAAAAAGAATAATGGCAAAACTAATACAACGACCTGAAGTAATTTTTCTTTTTTTTATTTCATATGATTGATCCCAATGCCGGGCTATTTTGTTGCGAGCCTGTGCGTGCGTGAGTTTCAAAACCGATATTGTAGTTGTCGGAATGACTGTTGTATCTGTCTTGCACATTTGGTTTAGTAAAGCATGCGTCCTTTTAATGTCCATTTACTGACCAGGTCTTGGACACCCATTAGACCGAAATATGAGGCAGCCTGATTTACCAGCATCAAATGTTTTAAACAGTTAACTCGATCCAAATCCAAACTAAAGCTGCAGCACAACGACCAAAGGAGGCAACACCAAACAACTTCGGATGTCCCGGTTACGAAGGTAAAATACATTCAAAAAAGGAAGAATGATGTAGCTGGAACACAACAACAACTTTGCAAGGAGTCTGGATGGATAATGGGAAAACTAATACAATGACCTGAAGTAAGCCCCTTTTATTATTTTATTTCGAATGTTTGTATCTTCCGCCGGGCTTCTAATGTGCGAGTTTTGAAAAAAAAAAATTGTTTTTTGTAGCAAAGACTGTTGCATCTATTTTGCATTTCGTTCAGTAACACATGCATCCTTTTCAATGTCCTAGTTCTAATCTTGACTTGGATACCCAGTAGATTGAAATTTGAAGCAACGAGATTTGTGGCCATCGAAATTTTTAAAAAGTTCATGCCTGGTGCTGGATTTTTCTTATTGCATATGTGTGTGTCTCCCAAACTAACATTCTGATTGTCCTGATGATGGATTGTGTAAGCCTTGCATTTGGTTTAGTAAAGCTTGCAGTCTTTTTAACTTCCTATTGTTAACCATGTCTTTGGTTGCCAATAAGATGAAATATGAGCCGGTCTGATTTCAGACCATTAAATTTTTTAAACACTTTAAATCTACTAAGATTTTCCTGATATTTTACTGGCCATGTCTTGGATACCCATCAGATCGAAATATGAGGCAGCCTGATTTACAATCATCAAAATTTTTGAACAGTTTAACTCAATCCAAACGACAACTGCGGCACAATGACCAAAGGAGACAACACCAAACAATTTTGATGTCCCGGTTACAAAGGTAAGGATAGTAAAATACATCCAAAAAAGGGAAAATGTTGCTGGAACACAACAACAACTTTGCAAGGAGTCTGGATGGATAATGGTAAAACTGATATAACGACCTGAAGTAAGTTTTTTTTATTTTTTTATTTTGCATGATTGAGCCCAATGCCGGGCTTTTTTGCCAGTCTATGAATGCGTGCGTGTATTTAAAAAAACCGTATTGTTGTTGTCGGAATAACTGTTGCATCTGTCTTGCACATTTGGTTTAGTGAAGCATGCGTCCTTTTAATGTTCATTTGCTGACCATGTCTTGGGCACCCATTAGACCGAAATATGAGGCAGCCTGATTTACCACCATCTAATGTTTTAAACAGTTTACTCGATCCTAATCCAAACGACAGCTGCGGCACAACTACCAAAGGAGACAACACCAAACAACTTCGATGTCCCAGCTACGGAGGTAAAATACATTCAAAAAAGGAAGAATGATGTTGCTGGAACACAACAACAACTTTGCATGCAGTCTGGATGGATAATGGAAAAACTAATACAACGACCTGAAGTAAGTTTTCTTTTTTTTATTTCGTATGATTGAGCCCAATGCCGGGCTTTTTTGTTGCTAGTCTGTACATGCGTGCGTGAGTTTCAAAACCCATATTGTGTTTGTCGGAATGACTGTTGCATCTGTCTTGCACATTTGGTTTAGTGCTGCATGCGTCCTTTTAATGTTCATTTACTGACCATGTTTTGGACATCCTTTAGACCGAATTATGAGGCAGCCAGATTTACAACCATCAAATGTTTTAAACAGTTTAACTCTATCCAAATACAAACGACAGCTGCGGCACAACGACCAAATGAGACAATACCAAACAACTTCGATGACCCGTTTACGAAGGTAAAATACATATGAAAAAGGAAGAATGTTGCTGGAACACAACAACAACTTTGGAAGGAGTCTGGATGGATAATGGTAAAACTAATACAACGACCTGAAGTAAGTCCCTTTTATTATTACATTTCGAATGTTTGAATCTTTCGCCGGGCTTCTAATGTATGTGTTTTGAAACAAAAATTGTTTTTCGTAGCAAAGACGGTTGAATCTGTTTTGCATTTTTTTCAGTAACGCATGCATCCCTTTCAATGTCCAAGTTCTAATCCTGACTTGGAAGCCTTGTAGTTTGAATTTTGAAGCAACTCTTTTTTGTGTCTCCCAACCCAACATTCTGATGGTGGTGATGAAATATTTTGTCAGTCTTGCATTTGATCAAGTAAAGCATGCGCCCTTTTTGATTTCAAATTACTAACCGTATCTTTGGAAGTCCAATAGAATGAAAATACAAGGCGTCTGATATCCGACCATAAAATTTTTTAAACAATTTAAATATGCTTAAGATTTTCTAGATATTTTGGACATACAGCTGCAACACAACGACCACAAGATCTAAACACCAAACATCTTCGGATGTCCCGGTTACAAAGGTAAAATAAATTCAAAAAAGGAAGAATGATGTTGCTGGAACACAACAACTTTGCAAGCATTCTGGATGGATAATGGTAAAACTAATGCAACGACCTGAAGGAATTCTCTTTTGTTATATTATTTCGAATGTTTGAATCTGCCGCTGGGCTTCTAATGTGTGTGTTTTGAAACAAAAATTGTTTTTTGTAGCAAAGACGGTTGCATCTGTTTTGCATTTTTTTCAGTAACGCATGCATCCCTTTCATTGTCCAAGTTCTAATCCAAATTCGGATGTCCCGGTTACGAAGATAAAATACATTCAAAAAAGGATAATGGCAAAACTAATACAAGGACCTGAAGTAAGTTTTCTTTTTTTTATTTCGTATGATTGAGCCCAATGCCGGGCTTTTTTGTGAGTCTTTGCATGCATGCGTGTATTTAAAAAACCCATATTGTTGTTGTCGGAATAACTGTTTCATCTGTCTTGCACATTTGGTTTAGTGAAGCATGCGTCCTTTTAATGTCCATTTACTGACCATGTCTTGGGCACCCATTAGACTGAAATATGAGGCAGCCTGATTGACCACCATCTAATGTATTAAACAGTTTACATGATCCTAATCCAAACGACAGCTGCGGCACAACTACAAAAGGAGACAACACCAAACAACTTCGATGTCCCGTCTACGAAGGAAAAATACATTCAAAAAAGGAAGAATGATGTTGCTGGAACACAACAACAACTCTGCAAGCAGTCTGGATGGATAATGGTAAAACTAATACAACGACCTGAAGTAAGTTTTCTTTATTTTTATTTCGTATGATTGAGCCCAATGCCGGGCTTTTTTGTTGCGAGTCTGTGCATGCGTGTATGAGTTTCAAAACCCATATTGTCGTTGTCGGAATGACTGTTGCATCTGTCTTGCACATTTGGTTTAGTAAAGCATGCATCTTTTAAATGTCCATTTACTGACCAGGTCTTGGACACCCATTAGACCGAAATATGAGGCAGCCTGATTTACCACCATCAAATGTTTTAAACAGTTAACTCGATCCAAATCCAAACTACAGCTGCGGCACAACGACCAAAGGAGACAACACCAAACAACTTCGGATGTCCCGGTTACGAAGGTAAAAATATATTCAAAAAAGGATAATGGCAAAACTAATACAACCACCTGAAGAAAGTTTTCTTTTTTTTTATTTCATATGATTGAGCCCAATGCCAGGCTTTTTTTTGCGAGTCTATGCAAGCATGCGTGTATTTAAAAAACCCATATTGTTGTTGTCGGAATAATTGTTGAATCTGTGTTGCACATTTGGTTTAGTGAAGCATGCGTCCTTTTAATGTCCATTTACTGACCATGTCTTGGGCACCCATTAGACCGAAATATGAGGCAGCCTGATTGACCACCATCTAATGTTTTAAGCAGTTTACTCGATCCTAATCCAAACGACTGCTGCGGCACAACTACCAAAGGAGACAACACCAAACAACTTCGATTTTCCCGTCTACGAAGGTAAAATACATTCAAAAAAGGAAGAATGATGTTGCTGGAACACAACAACAACTCTGCAAGCAGTCTGGATGGATAATGGTAAAACTAATACAACGACCTGAAGGAATTCTCTATAATATTATTTCGAATGTTTGAATCTGCCACCAGGCTTCTAATGTGTGTGTTTTGAAACAAAAATTGTTTTTCGTAGCAAAGACGGTTGCATCTGTTTTGCATTTTTTTTCAGTAACGCATGCATCCCTTTCAATGTCCAAGTTCTAATCCAACTTCGGATGTCCTGGTTACGAAGGTAAAAATACATTCAAAAAAGGATAATGGCAAAACTAATACAATGACCTGAAGTAAGTTTTCTTTTTTTATTTCGTATGATTGAGCCCAATGCCGGGGTTTTTTTTGCGAGTCTATGCATGCATGCGTGTATTTAAAAAACCCATATTGTTGTTGTCCGGAATAACTGTTGCATCTGTCTTGCACATTTGGTTTAGTGAAGCATGCGTCCTTTTAATGTCCATTTACTGACCATGACTTAGGCACCCATTAGACCGAAATATGAGGCAGCCTGATTTACCACCATCTAATGTTTTAAACAGTTTACTCGATCCTAATCCAAACGACAGCTGCGGCACAACTACCTAAGGAGACAACACCAAACAACTTCGATGTCCCGGCTACGAAGGTAAAATGCATTCAAAAAAGGAAGAATGATATTGCTGGAACACAACAACACTCTGCAAGCAGTCTGCATGGATAATGGTAAAACTAATGCAACGACCTGAAGGAATTCTCTTTTATTATATTATTTCGAATGTTTGAAACTGCCGCCGGGCTTCTAATGTATGTGCTTCTAATGTATGTGTTTTGAAACAAAAATTGTTTTTTGTAGCAAAGACGGTTACATCTGTTTTGCATTTTTTTTAGTAACGCATGCATCCCTTTCAATGTCCAAGTTCTAATCTTGACTTACAAGCCTTGTAGTTTGTAATTTGAAGACTCTTTTTTGTGTCTCCCAACCAAACATTCTGATGGTGGTGATGAATTATTGTGTCAGCCTTGCATTTGGTCAAGTAAAGCATGCGCCCTTCTTGATTTCAAATTACTAACCGTATCTTTGGAAGTCCAATAGAATGAAATACGAGACGTCTGATTTCCGACCATGAAATTTTTTAAACAGTTTAAATATGCTTAAGATTTTCTAGATATTTTGGACCGACAACTGCAACACAACGACCAAAAGATCACAAAACCAAACAACTTCGATGTCCCGGTTACGAAGGTAAAATAGATTCAAAAAAGGAAGAATGATGTTGCTGGAACACGACAACAACTTCAAGAAGTCTGGATTGATAATGGTAAAACTAATACAACGACCTGAAGTAAGTTTTCTTTTTTTTATTTCGTATGATTGAGCCCAATGCCGGGCTTTTTTGTTGCGAGTCTATGCATGCGTGCGCGAGTTTCAAAGCCCATATTGTGTTTGTCGGAATGACTGTTTCACCTGTCTTGCACATTAGGTTTAGTGAAGCATGCGTCCTTTAAATGTCCATTTACTGACCAGGTCTTGGACACCCATTAGACCGAAATATGAGGCAGCCTGATTTACCACCATCAAATGTTTTAAACAGTTAACTCGATCCAAATCCAAACTACAGCTGCGGCACAACGACCAAAGGAGACAACACCAAACAACTTCGGATGTCCCATTTACGAAGGTGAAATACATTCAAAAAAGGATAATGGCAAAACTAATACAACCACCTGAAGAAAGTTTTCTTTTTTTATTTCATATGATTGAGCCCAATGCCAGGCTTTTTTGCGAGTCTATGCAAGCATGCGTGTGTATTTAAAAAACCCATATTGTTGTTGTCGGAATAATTGTTGAATCTGTGTTGCACATTTGGTTTAGTGAAGCATGCGTCCTTTTAATGTCCATTTACTGACCATGTCTTGGGCACCCATTAGACCCGAAATATGAGGCAGCCTGATTGACCACCATCTATTGTTTTAAACAGTTTACTCGATCCTAATCCAAACGACAGCTGCGGCACAACTACCAAAAGGAGAGAACACCAAACAACTTCGAATGTCCCGGCTTACGAAGGTAAAATACATTCAAAAAAGGAAGAATGATGTTGCTGGAACACAACAACAACTTTTCAAGCAGTCTGGATGGATAATGGTAAAACTAATGCAAACGACCTTAAGGAAGTCTCTTTTATTATATTATTTCGAATGTTTGAATCTGCCGCCGGTCTTCTAATGTGTGTGTTTTTGAAACACAAATATTGTTTTTCGTAGCAAAGACCATTGCATCTGTTTTGCATTTTTTTTCAGTAACGAATGCATCCCTTTACCAATGTCCAAGTTCTAATCTGGACTTGGAAGCCTTGTAGTTTGTAATTTGAAGCAACTACTCTTTTTTTGTGTCTCCCAACCCAACATTCTGATGGTGGTGATGAAAATATTGTGTCAGGCCTTGCATCTTTGGTCCAAGTAAAGCATGCGCCCTTTTTGATTCTTTCAAATTACTAACCGTATCTTTGGAAGTCCAATAGAATGAAATACGAGGCGTCTGATTTTCCGAACTTTAAAATTTTTTTAATACAGTTTAAATATGCTTAAGATTTTCTAGATATTTTAAGGACCGACAACTGCAACACAACGACCAAAAGATCACAAAACCCAAACAACTTCGATGTCGCCGGTTACGAAAGGTAAAATAGATTCAAAAAAGAAGAGATGACAGTTGCTGGAACAACGAAACAACTTCAAGAAGTCTGAATTTGAGATTTGATACAGGACGTAAAAACTACATACACACGACCTGAAGTAAGTTTGCTTTTTTTTTATTTCGTATGATTGAGCCACAATGCCTGGGCTTTTTTGTTTGCGAGTCTATGCATGCGTGGCGCGAGTATCAAAGCCCTTATTGTGTTTGTCGGAATGACTGCTTTCACGCTGTCTTGCACATTTAAGGTTTACGTGAAGCATGCGGTCCTTTAAATTGTCCCATTTACTGACCAATGTCTTGGACCACCCAATAGACCGAAATATGACGCAGCCTGATTTTACCTCCATTCAAATGTTTTTAAAACAGTATAACTCGACTCAAAATCCAAACAATAGCTGCGGCAACAACGAACCAAAAGGGAGACACACCCTAAACAACAAACTTCGGAATGTCCCGGTTTCAGAAGGTCAAATACAATCAAAAAAGGATAATGGCCAAACCTAATACAATCGACCTGAAGTAATTTTCCTTTTCTTTTTTTTATTCTCGTAAGGAATTGATCCCACTGACGGGCTATTTTGTTGCAAAGGAAGGAATGATGTAGCTGGAACACAACAACAACTTTGCAAGGAGTCTGGATGGATAATGGGAAAACTAATACAACGACCTGAAGTAAGCCCCTTTTATTATTTTATTTCGAATGTTTGTATCTTCCGCCGGGCTTCTAATATGGGAGTTTGAAAAAAAGAATTGTTTTTTGTAGCAAAGACTGTTGCATCTGTTTTGCATTTCGTTCAGTAACACATGCATCCTTTTCAATGTCCTAGTTCTAATCTTGACTTGGATACCCAGTAGATTGAAATTTGAAGCAACAAGATTTGTGGCCATCGAAATTTTTAAAAAGTTCATGCCTGGTGCTGGATTTTTCTTATTGCATATGTGTGTGTCTCCCAAACCAACATTCTGATTGTCCTGATGATAGATTGTGTCAGCCTTGCATTTGGTTTAGTAAAGCTTGCAGTCTTTTAACTTCCTATTTGTTAACCATGTCTTTGGTTGCCAATAAAATGAAATATGAGCCGGTCTGATTTCAGACCATTAAATTTTTTAAACAGTTTAAATCTACTAAGATTTTCCTAATACATTACTGACCATGTCTTGGGCACCCATTAGACCGAACTATGAGGCAGCTTGATTTACCATCATCAAAATTTTTGAACAGTTTAACTCAATCCAAATACAAACGACAACTGCGGACAACGACCAAAGGAGATAACACCAAACAACTTCGATGTCGCGGTTACGAAGGTAAGGAAGGTAAAATACATCCAAAAAAGGAGGAATGTTGCTGGAACACAACAACAACTTTGAAAGGAGTCTGGATGGATAATGGTAAAACTAATGGAACGATCTTAAGGAAATCTCTTTTATTTCATTATATTATTTCGAATGTTTGAATCTGCCGCCGGGCTTCTAATGTGTGTGTTTTAAATCAAAAATTGTTTTTCGTAGCAAAGACTGTTGCATGTGTTTCGCATTTTTTTTCAGTAACGCATGCATCCCTTTCAATGTCGAAGTTCTAATCTTGACCTGGAAGCCTTGTAGTTTGTAATTTGAAGCAACTCTTTTTTGTGTCTCCCAAACCAACATTCTGATGGTGGTGATGAAATATTGTGTCAGCCTTGCATTTGGTAAAGTAAAGCAAGCGCCCTTTTTGATTTCAAATTACTAACCGTACCTTTGGAAGTCCAATAGAATGAAATACGAGGCGTCTGATTTCCGACCATCAAATTTTTTAAACAGTTTAAATATGCTTAAGATTTTCTAGATATTTGGACCG
This sequence comes from Styela plicata, assembly GCA_963675895.2. Taxonomy (NCBI): domain Eukaryota; kingdom Metazoa; phylum Chordata; class Ascidiacea; order Stolidobranchia; family Styelidae; genus Styela; species Styela plicata. The sequence continues at coordinate 1,360,242 of CAVMBJ020000001.1, forward strand.
ACAGCTGCAACACAATGACCAAAAGATCACAACACCAAACAACTTCGATGTCCCATTTACGAAGGTAAAATAGATTCAAAAAAGGAAGAATGTTGTTGCTGGAACACAACAACAACTTTTCAAGCAGTCTGGATGGATAATGATAAAACTAATACAATGACCTGAAGGAAGTTTTCTTTTTTTTTTAATTCGTATGATTAAGCCCAATGCCGGGCTTTTTGTTGCGAGTCTGTACATGCGTGTGTGAGTTTCAAAACACATATTGTTGTTGTCGGAATGACTGTTGCATCTGTCTTGCACATTTGGTTTAGTGAAGCATGCGTCCTTTGAATGTCCATTTACTGACCAGGTCTTGGACACCCATTAGACCGAAATATGAGGCAGCCTGATTTACCACCATCAAATGTTTTAAACAGTTAACTCGATCCAAATCCAAACTACAGCTGCGGCACAACGACAAAAGGAGACAACACCAAACAACTTCGGATGTCCCGTTTACGAAGGTAAAATATATTCAAAAAAGGAAAATGGCAAAACTAATACAACGACCTGAAGTAAGTTTTCTTTTTTTTTATTTCGTATGATTGAGCCCAATGCCGGTCTTTTTTGCGAGTCTATGCAAGCATGCGTCTATTTAAAAACCCATATTGTTGTTGTCGGAATAACTGTTGCATCTGTCTAGCACATTTGGTTTAGTGAAGCATGCGTCCTTTTAATGTCCATTTACTGACCATGTCTTGGGCACCCATTAGACCGAAATATGAGGCAGCCTGATTGACCACCATCTAATGTTTTAAACAGTTAACTCGATCCTGATCCAAACGACAGCTGAGGCACAACTACCAAAGGAGACAACACCAAACAACTTCGGATGTCCCGGTTATGAAGGTAAAATACATTCAAAAAAGGAAGAATGATGTTGCTGGAACACAACAACAACTCTGCAAGCAGTCTGGATGGATAATGGTAAAACTTATGCAACGACCTGAAGGAATTCTCTTTTATTATATTATTTCGAATGTTTGAATCTGCCGCCAGGCTTCTAATGTGTGTGTTTTGAAACAAAAATTGTTTTTCGTAGCAAAGACGGTTGCATCTGTTTTGCATTTTTTTCAGTAACGCATGCATCCCTTTCAATGTCCAAGTTCTAATCCAACTTCGGATGTCCTGGTTACGAAGGTAAAATACATTCAAAAAAGGACAATGGCAAAACTAATACAACGACCTGAAGTAAGTTTTCTTTTTTTTATTTTGTATGATTGAGCCCAATGCCGGGTTTTTTTGCGATTCTATGCATGCATGCGTGTATTTAAAAAACCCATATTGTTGTTGTTGGAATAACTGTTGCATCTGTCTTGCACATTTGGTTTAGTTATGCATGCGTCCTTTTAATGTCCATTTACTGACCATGTCTTGGGCACCCATTAGACCGAAATATGAGGCAGCCTGATTTACCACCATCTAATGTATTAAACAGTTTACTCGATCCTAATCCAAACGACAGCTGCGGCACAACTACCAAAAGGAGACAACACCAAACAACTTCGGATGTCCCGGTTACGAAGGTAAAATACATTCAAAAAAGGAAGAATGATGTTGCTGGAACACAACAACAACTCTGCAAGCAGTCTGGATGGATAATGGTAAAACTAATGCAACGACCTGAAGGAATTCTCTTTTATTATATTATTTCGAATGTTTGAATCTGCCGCCAGGCTTCTAATGTGTGTGTTTTGAAACAAAAATTGTTTTTCGTAGCAAAGACGGTTGCATCTGTTTTGCATTTTTTTCAGTAACGCATGCATCCCTTTCAATGTCCAAGTTCTAATCCAACTTCGGATGTCCTGGTTACGAAGGTAAAATACATTTAAAAAAGGACAATGGCAAAACTAATACAACGACCTGAAGTAAGTTTTCTTTTTTTTATTTCGTATGATTGAGCCCAATGCCGGTTTTTTTTTTTTTTTTTTTGCGATTCTATGCATGCATGCGTGTATTTAAAAAACCCATATTGTTGTTGTTGGAATAACTGTTGCATCTGTCTTGCACATTTGGTTTAGTTATGCATGCGTCCTTTTAATGTCCATTTACTGACCATGTCTTGGGCACCCATTAGACCCAAATATGAGGCAGCCTGATTTACCACCATCTAATGTATTAAACAGTTTACTCGATCCTAATCCAAACGACAGCTGCGGCACAACTACCAAAGGAGAGAACACCAAAGAACTTCGATGTCCCGTCTACGAAGGTAAAATACATTCAAAAAAGGAAGAATGATGCTGCTGGAACACAACAACAACTCTGCAAGCAGTCTGGATGGATAATGGTAAAACTAATGCAACGACCTTAAGGAAGTCTCTTTTATTATATTATTTCGAATGTTTGAATCTGCCGCCGGTCTTCTAATGTGTGTGTTTTGAAACAAAAATTGTTTTTCGTAGCAAAGACCATTGCATCTGTTTTGCATTTTTTTCAGTAACGAATGCATTCCTTTCAATGTCCAAGTTCTAATCTTGACTTGGAAGCCTTGTAGTTTGTAATTTAAAGCAACCCTTTTTCTGTGTCTCCCAACCCAACATTCTGATGGTGGTGATGAAATATTGTGTCAGCCTTGCATTTGGTCAAGTAAAGCATGCGCCCTTTTTGATTTCAAATTACTAACCGTATCTTTGGAAGTACAATAGAATGAAATACAAGGCGTCTGATTTCCGACCATAAAATTTTTTAAACAGTTTAAATATGCTTAAGATTTTCTAGATAATTTGGACCGACAGCTGCAACACAATGACCAAAAGATCACACAACACCAAACAACTTCGATGTCCCGGTTACGAAGGTGAAATAGATTAAAAAAAGGAAGTATGATGTTGCTGGAACACAACAACAACTTTAATGCAAAAACCTGAAGGAAGTCTCTTTTATTATATTATTTCGAATGTTTGAATCTGCCGTCGGGCATCTAATGTGTGTGTTTTGAAACAAAAATTGTTTTTCGTAGCAAAGACTGTTGCATCTGTTTTGCATTTTTTTTCAGTAACGCATGCATCCCTTTCAATGTCCAAGTTCTAATCTTGACTTGGAAGCCTTGTAGTTTGTAATTTGAAGCAACTCTTTTTTGTGTCTCCCAACCCAACATTCTGATGGTGGTGATGAAATATTGTGTCAGCCTTGCATTTGGTCAAGTAAAGCATGCGCCCTTTTTGATTTCAAATTACTAACCGTATCTTTGGAAGTTCAATAGAATGAAATACGAGGCGTCTGATTTACGACCATAAAATTTTTTAAACAGTTTAAATATGTTTAAGATTTTCTGGATATTTTGGACCGACAGCTGCAACACAATGACCAAAAGATCACAACACCAAACAACTTCGATGTCCCATTTACGAAGGTAAAATAGATTCAAAAAAGGAAGAATGTTGTTGCTGGAACACAACAACAACTTTTCAAGCAGTCTGGATGGATAATGATAAAACTAATACAATGACCTGAAGGAAGTTTTCTTTTTTTTTAATTCGTATGATTAAGCCCAATGCCGGGCTTTTTGTTGCGAGTCTGTACATGCGTGTGTGAGTTTCAAAACACATATTGTTGTTGTCGGAATGACTGTTGCATCTGTCTTGCACATTTGGTTTAGTGAAGCATGCGTCCTTTGAATGTCCATTTACTGACCAGGTCTTGGACACCCATTAGACCGAAATATGAGGCAGCCTGATTTACCACCATCAAATGTTTTAAACAGTTAACTCGATCCAAATCCAAACTACAGCTGCGGCACAACGACAAAAGGAGACAACACCAAACAACTTCGGATGTCCCGTTTACGAAGGTAAAATATATTCAAAAAAGGAAAATGGCAAAACTAATACAACGACCTGAAGTAAGTTTTCTTTTTTTTATTTCGTATGATTGAGCCCAATGCCGGTCTTTTTTGCGAGTCTATGCAAGCATGCGTCTATTTAAAAACCCATATTGTTGTTGTCGGAATAACTGTTGCATCTGTCTAGCACATTTGGTTTAGTGAAGCATGCGTCCTTTTAATGTCCATTTACTGACCATGTCTTGGGCACCCATTAGACCGAAATATGAGGCAGCCTGATTGACCACCATCTAATGTTTTAAACAGTTAACTCGATCCTGATCCAAACGACAGCTGAGGCACAACTACCAAAGGAGACAACACCAAACAACTTCGGATGTCCCGGTTACGAAGGTAAAATACATTCAAAAAAGGAAGAATGATGTTGCTGGAACACAACAACAACTCTGCAAGCAGTCTGGAACCTTAAGGAAGTCTCTTTTATTATATTATTTCGAATGTTTGAATCTGCCGCCGGTCTTCTAATGTGTGTGTTTTGAAACAAAAATTGTTTTTCGTAGCAAAGACCAATGCATCTGTTTTGTATTTTTTTCAGTAACGAATGCATCCCTTTCAATGTCCAAGTTCTAATCTTGACTTGGAAGCCTTGTAGTTTGTAATTTGAAGCAACTCTTTTTTGTGTCTCCCAACCCAACATTCTGATGGTGGTGATGAAATATTGTGTCAGCCTTGCATTTGGTCAAGTAAAGCATGCGCCCTTTTTGATTTCAAATTACTAACCGTATCTTTGGAAGTCCAATAGAATGAAATACGAGGTGTCTGATTTACGACCATAAAATTTTTTAAACAGTTTAAATATGTTTAAGATTTTCTAGATATTTTGGACCGACAGCTGCAACACTACGACCAAAAGATCACAACACCAAACAACTTCGATGTCCCTGTTACGAAGGTAAAATAGATTCAAAAAAGGAAGAATGAGGTTGCTGGAACACAACAACAACTTTTCAAGAAGTCTGGATGGATAATGGTAAAACTAATACAACGACCTGAAGTAAGTTTTCTTTATTTTTATTTCGTATGATTGAGCCCAATGCGGGGCTTTTTTGTTGCGAGTCTGTGCATGCGTGTGTGAGTTTCAAAACCCATATTGTTGTTATTGGAATGACTGTTGCATCTGTCTTGCACATTTGGTTTAGTGAAGCATGAGTCCTTTAAATGTCCATTTACTGACCAGTTCTTGGACACCCATTAGACCGAAATAGGAGGCAGCCTGATTTACCTCCATCAATTGTTTTAAACAGTTGACTCGATCCAAATCCAAACAATTGCTGCGGCACAACGACCAAAGGAGACAACACCAAACAACTTCGGATGTCGGGGTTACGAATGTAAAATACATTCAAAAAAGAATAATGGCAAAACTAATACAACGACCTGAAGTAAGTTTTCTTTTTTATTTCGTATGATTAATCCCAATGCCGGGTTTTTTTGCAATCTATGCATGCATGCGTCTATTTTAAAAACCCATATTGTTTTTGTCGGAATAACTGTTGCATCTGTCCTGCACATTTGGTTTAGTGAAGCATGCGTCCTTTTAATGTCCATTTTCTGACCATGTCTTGGGCACGCATTAGACCGAATTATGAGGCAGCCTGATTTACCACCATCTATTGTTTTAAACAGTTTACTCGATCCTAATCCAAACGACAGCTGCGGCACAACTACCATAGGAGAGAACACCAAACAACTTCGATGTCCCGGCTACGAAGGTAAAATACATTCAAAAAAGGAAGAATGATGTTGCTGGAACACAACAACAACTTTTCAAGCAGTCTGGAACCTTAAGGAAGTCTCTTTTATTATATTATTTCGAATGTTTGAATCTGCCGCCGGTCTTCTAATGTGTGTGTTTTGAAACAAAAATTGTTTTTCGTAGCAAAGACCAATGCATCTGTTTTGTATTTTTTTCAGTAACGAATGCATCCCTTTCAATGTCCAAGTTCTAATCTTGACTTGGAAGCCTTGTAGTTTGTAATTTGAAGCAACTCTTTTTTGTGTCTCCCAACCCAACATTCTGATGGTGGTGATGAAATATTGTGTCAGCCTTGCATTTGGTCAAGTAAAGCATGCGCCCTTTTTGATTTCAAATTACTAACCGTATCTTTGGAAGTCCAATAGAATGAAATACGAGGTGTCTGATTTATGACCATAAAATTTTTTAAACAGTTTAAATATGTTTAAGATTTTCTAGATATTTTGGACCGACAGCTGCAACACAAGGACCAAAAGATCACAACACCAAACAACTTCGATGTCCCTGTTACGAAGGTAAAATAGATTCAAAAAAGGAAGAATGAGGTTGCTGGAACACAACAACAACTTTTCAAGAAGTCTGGATGGATAATGGTAAAACTAATACAACGACCTGAAGTAAGTTTTCTTTATTTTTATTTCGTATGATTGAGCCCAATGCGGGGCTTTTTTGTTGCGAGTCTGTGCATGCGTGTGTGAGTTTCAAAACCCATATTGTTGTTATTGGAATGACTGTTGCATCTGTCTTGCACATTTGGTTTAGTGAAGCATGCGTCCTTTAAATGTCCATTTACTGACCAGTTCTTGGACACCCATTAGACCGAAATAGGAGGCAGCCTGATTTACCTCCATCAATTGTTTTAAACAGTTGACTCGATCCAAATCCAAACAATAGCTGCGGCACAACGACCAAAGGAGACAACACCAAACAACTTCGGATGTCCCGGTTACGAATGTAAAATACATTCAAAAAAGAATAATGGCAAAACTAATACAACGACCTGAAGTAAGTTTTCTTTTTTATTTCGTATGATTAATCCCAATGCCGGGTTTTTTTGCAATCTATGCATGCATGCGTCTATTTTAAAAACCCATATTGTTTTTGTCGGAATAACTGTTGCATCTGTCCTGCACATTTGGTTTAGTGAAGCATGCGTCCTTTTAATGTCCATTTTCTGACCATGTCTTGGGCACCCATTAGACCGAATTATGAGGCAGCCTGATTTACCACCATCTATTGTTTTAAACAGTTTACTCGATCCTAATCCAAACGACAGCTGCGGCACAACTACCATAGGAGAGAACACCAAACAACTTCGATGTCCCGGCTACGAAGGTAAAATACATTCAAAAAAGGAAGAATGATGTTGCTGGAACACAACAACAACTTTTCAAGCAGTCTGGAACCTTAAGGAAGTCTCTTTTATTATATTATTTCGAATGTTTGAATCTGCCGCCGGTCTTCTAATGTGTGTGTTTTGAAACAAAAATTGTTTTTCGTAGCAAAGACCAATGCATCTGTTTTGTATTTTTTTCAGTAACGAATGCATCCCTTTCAATGTCCAAGTTCTAATCTTGACTTGGAAGCCTTGTAGTTTGTAATTTGAAGCAACTCTTATTTGTGTCTCCCAACCCAACATTCTGATGGTGGTGATGAAATATTGTGTCAGCCTTGCATTTGGTCAAGTAAAGCATGCGCCCTTTTTGATTTCAAATTACTAACCGTATCTTTGGAAGTCCAATAGAATGAAATACGAGGCGTCTGATTTCCGACCTTAAAATTTTTTAAACAGTTTAAATATGCTTAAGATTTTCTAGATATTTTGGACCGACAGCTGCAACACAATGACCAAAAGATCACAACACCAAACAACTTCGATGTCCCGGTTACAAAGGTAAAATAGATTCAAAAAAGGAAGAATGATGTTGCTGGAACACAACAACTTTTCAAGAAGTCTGGATGGATAATGGTAAAACTAATACAACGACCTGAAGTAAGTTTTCTTTTTTTTATTTCGTATGATGGAGCCCAATGCGGGGCTTTTTTGTTGCGAGTCTGTGCATGCGTGCGTGAGTTCCAAAACCCATATTGTGTTTGTCGGAATGACTGTTGCATCTGTCTTGCACATTTGGTTTAGTGAAGCATGCGTCCTTTAAATGTCCATTTACTCACCATTTCTTGGACACCCATTAGACCGAAATATGAGGCAGCCTGATTTACCACCATCAAATATTTTAAACAGTTAACTCGATCAAAATCCAAACAATAGCTGCGGCACAACGACCAAAGGAGACAACACCAAACAACTTCGGATGTCCCAGTTACGAATGTAAAATACATTCAAAAAAGAATAATGGCAAAACTAATACAACGACCTGAAGTAAGTTTTCTTTTTTATTTCGTATGATTGATCCCAATGCCGGGTTTTTTTGTAATCTATGCATGCATGCGTCTATTTTAAAAACCCATATTGTTGTTGTCGGAATAACTGTTGCATCTGTCCTGCACATTTGGTTTAGTAAAGCATGCGTCCTTTTAATGTCCATTTTCTGACCATGTCTTGGGCACCCATTAGACCGAATTATGAGGCAGCCTGATTGACCACCATCTATTGTTTTAAACAGTTTACTCGATCCTAATCCAAACGACAGCTGCGGCACAACTACCAAAGGAGAGAACACCAAACAACTTCGATGTCCCGGCTACGAAGGTAAAATACATTCAAAAAAAGGAAGAATGATGTTGCTGGAACACAACAACAAATTTTCAAGCAGTCTGGATGGATAATGGTAAAACTAATGCAACGACCTTGAGGAAGTTTGTTTTATTATATTATTTCGAACGTTTGAATCTGCCGCCGGTCTTCTAATGTGTGTGTTTTGAAACAAAAATTGTTTTTCGTAGCAAAGACCATTGCTTCTGTTTTGCATTTTTTTCAGTAACGAATGCATCCCTTTCAATGTCCAAGTTCTAATCTTGACTTGGAAGCCTTGTAGTTTGTAATTTGAAGCAACTCTTTTTTGTGTCTCCCAACCCAACATTCTGATGGTGGTGATGAAATATTGTGTCTGCCTTGCATTTGGTCAAGTAAAGCATGCGCCCTTTTTGATTTCAAATTACTAACCGTATCTTTGGAAGTCCAATAGAATGAAATACGAGGCGACTGATTTCCGACCTTAAAATTTTTTATACAGTTTAAATATGCTTAAGATTTTCTAGATATTTTGGACCGACAGCTGCAACACAATGACCAAAAGATCACAACACCAAACAACTTCGATGTCCCGGTTACAAAGGTAAAATAGATTCAAAAAAGGAAGAATGATGTTGCTGGAACACAACAACAACTTTAAGTCTGGATGGATAATGGTAAAACTAATACAACGACCTGAAGTAAGTTTTCTTTTTTTTTTTCGTATGATGGAGCCCAATGCCGGGCTTTTTTGTTGCGAGTCTGTGCATGCGTGCGTGAGTTTCAAAACCCATATTGTGTTTGTCGGAATGACTGTTGCATCTGTCTTGCACATTTGGCTTAGTAAAGCATGCGTCCTTTAAATGTCCATTTACTGACCAGGTCTTGGACACCCATTAGACCGAAATATGAGGCAGCCTGATTTACCAGCATCAAATGTTTTAAACAGTTAACTCGATCCAAATCCAAACTACAGCTGCAGCACAACGACCAAAGGAGGCAACACCAAACAACTTCGGATGTCCCGGTTACGAAGGTAAAATACATTCAAAAAAGGAAGAATGATGTAGCTGGAACACAACAACAACTTTGCAAGGAGTCTGGATGGATAATGGGAAAACTAATACAACGACCTGAAGTAAGCCCCTTTTATTATTTTATTTCGAATGTTTGTATCTTCCGCCGGGCTTCTAATATGGGAGTTTGAAAAAAAAATTGTTTTTTGTAGCAAAGACTGTTGCATCTGTTCTGCATTTCGTTCAGTAACACATGCATCCTTTTCAATGTCCTAGTTCTAATCTTGACTTGGATACCCAGTAGATTGAAATTTGAAGCAACGAGATTTGTGGCCATCGAAATTTTTAAGTTCGTGCCAGGTGCTGGATTTTTCTTATTGCATATGTGTGTGTCTCCCAAACCAACATTCTGATTGTCCTGATGATAGATTGTATCAGCCTTGCATTTGGTTTAGTAAAGCTTGCAGTCTTTTAACTTCCTATTTGTTAACCATGTCTTTGGTTGCCAATAAAATGAAATACGAGCCGGTCTGATTTCAGACCATTAAATTTTTTTAAACAGTTTAAATTTACTAAGATTTTCCTAATATTTTACTGACCATGTCTTGGGCACCCATTAGACCGAACTATGAGGCAGCTTGATTTACCATCATCAAAATTTTTGAACAGTTTAACTCAATACAAATACAAACGACAACTGCGGACAACGACCAAAGGACATAACACCAAACAACTTCGATGTCGCGGTTACGAAGGTAAGGAAGGTAAAATACATCCCAAAAAGGAGGAATGTTGCTGGAACACAACAACAACTTTGCAAGGAGTCTGGATGGATAATGGTAAAACTAATGCAACGATCTTAAGGAAATCTCTTTTATTCCATTATATTATTTCGAATGTTTGAATCTGCCGCCGGGCTTCTAATGTGTGTGTTTTGAAACAAAAATTGTTTTTCGTAGCAAAGACTGTTGCATCTGTTTCGCATTTTTTTTCAGTAACGCATGCATCCCTTTCAATGTCGAAGTTCTAATCTTGACCTGGAAGCCTTGTAGTTTGTAATTTGAAGCAACTCTTTTTTGTGTCTCCCAAACCAACATTCTGATGGTGGTGATGAAATATTGTGTCAGCCTTGCATTTGGTAAAGTAAAGCATGCGCCCTTTTTGATTTCAAATTACTAACCGTATCTTTGGAAGTCCAATAGAATGAAATACGAGGCGTCTGATTTCCGACCATCAAATTTTTTAAACAGTTTAAATATGCTTAAGATTTTCTAGATATTTTGGACCGACAGCTGCAACACAATGACCAAAAGATCACAACACCAAACAACTTCGATGTCCCGGTTACAAAGGTAAAATAGATTCTAAAAAAGGAAGAATGTTGTTGCTGGAACACAACAACAACTTTTCAAGCAGTCTGGATGGATAATGGTAAAACTAATACAACGACCTGAAGTAAGTTTTCTTTTTTTTATTTCGTATGATTGAGCCCAATGCCGGGCTTTTTGTTGTGAGTCTGTGCATGCGTGTGTGAGTTTCTAAACACATATTGTTGTTGTCGGAATGACTGTTGCATCTGTCTTGCACATTTGGTTTAGTGAAGCATGCGTCCTTTAAATGTCCATTTACTGACCAGGTCTTGGACACCCATTAGACCGAAATATGAGGCAGCCTGATTTACCACCATCAAATGTTTTAAACAGTTAATAGATCCAAATCCAAACTACAGCTGCGGCACAACGACAAAAGGAGACAACACCAAACAACTTCGGATGTCCCAGTTACGAAGGTAAAATATATTCAAAAAAGGAAAATGGCAAAACTAATACAACGACCTGAAGTAAGTTTTCTTTTTTTTATTTCGTATGATTGAGCCCAATGCCGGGCTTTTTTGCGAGTCTATGCAAGCATGCGTCTATTTAAAAAAACCCATATTGTTGTTGTCGGAATAACTGTTGCATCTGTCTTGCACATTTGGTTTAGTGAAGCATGCGTCCTTTTAATGTCCATTTACTGACCATGTCTTGGGCACCCATTAGACCGAAATATGAGGCAGCCTGATTGACCACCATCTAATGTTTTAAACAGTTTACTCGATCCTAATTCAAACGACAGCTGCGGCACAACTACCAAAGGAGACAACACCAAACAACTTCGGATGTCCCGGTTACGAAGGTAAAATACATTCTAAAAAGGAAGAATGATGTTGCTGGAACACAACAACAACTCTGCAAGCAGTGTGGATGGATAATGGTAAAACTAATGCAACGACCTGAAGGAATTCTCCTTTATTATATTATTTCGAATGTTTGAATCTGCCGCCAGGCTTCTAATGTGTGTGTTTTGAAACAAAAATTGTTTTTCGTAGCAAAGACGGTTGCATCTGTTTTGCATTTTTTCAGTAACGCATGCATCCCTTTCAATGTCCAAGTTCTAATCCAACTTCGGATGTCCTGGTTACGAAGGTAAAATACATTCAAAAAAGGACAATGGCAAAACTAATACAACGACCTGAAGTAAGTTTTCTTTTTTTTATTTCGTATGATTGAGCCCAATGCGGGGTTTTTTGCGATTCTATGCATGCATGCGTGCATTTAAGAAACCCATATTGTTGTTGTTGGAATAACTGTTGCATCTGTCTTGCACATTTGGTTTAGTGATGCATGCGTCCTTTTAATGTCCATTTACTGACCATGTCTTGGGCACCCATTAGACCGAAATATGAGGCAGCCTGATTTACCACCATCTAATGTATTAAACAGTTTACTCGATCCTAATCCAAACGACAGCTGCGGCACAACTACCAAAGGAGAGAACACCAAAGAACTTCGATGTCCCGTCTACGAAGGTAAAATACATTCAAAAAAGGAAGAATGATGCTGCTGGAACACAACAACAACTCTGCTAGCAGTCTGGATGGATAATGGTAAAACTAATGCAACGACCTTGAGGAAGTCTCTTTTATTATATTATTTCGAATGTTTGAATCTGCTCGCCGGTCTTCTAATGTGTGTGTTTTGAAACAAAAATTGTTTTTCGTAGCAAAGACCATTGAATCTGTTTTGCATTTTTTTCAGTAACGAATGCATCCCTTTCAATGTCCAAGTTCTAATCTTGACTTGGAAGCCTTGTAATTTGTAATTTGAAGCAACCCTTTTTTTGTGTCTCCCAACCCAACATTCTGATGGTGGTGATGAAATATTGTGTCAGCCTTGCATTTGGTCAAGTAAAGCATGCGCCCTTTTTGATTTCAAATTACTAACCGTATCTTTGGAAGTCCAATAGAATGAAATACAAGGCGTCTGATTTCCGACCATAAAATTTTTTAAACAGTTTAAATATGCTTAAGATTTTCTAGATAATTTGGACCGACAGCTGCAACACAATGACCAAAAGATCACACAACACCAAACAACTTTGATGTCCCGGTTACGAAGGTAAAATAGATTAAAAAAAGGAAGTATGATGTTGCTGGAACACAACAACAACTTTAATGCAAAGACCTGAAGGAAGTCTCTTTTATTATATTATTTCGAATGTTTGAATCTGCCGCCGGGCATCTAATGTGTTTGTTTTGAAACAAAAATTGTTTTTCGTAGCAAAGACCATTGCATCTGTTTTGCATTTTGTCCAGTAACGAATGCATCCCTTTCAATGTCCAAGTTCTAATCTTGACTTGGAAGCCTTGTAGTTTGTAATTTGAAGCAACTCTTTTTTGTGTCTCCCAACCCAACATTCTGATGGTGGTGATGAAATATTGTGTCAGCCTTGCATTTGGTCAAGTAAAGCATGCGCCCTTTTTGATTTCAAATTACTAACCGTATCTTTGGAAGTCCAATAGAATGAAATACGAGGCGTCTGATTTCCGACCTTAAAATTTTTTAAACAGTTTAAATATGCTTAAGATTTTCTAGATATTTTGGACCGACAGCTGCAACACAATGACCAAAAGATCACAACACCAAACAACTTCGATGTCCCGGTTACAAAAGTAAAATAGATTCAAAAAAGGAAGTATGATGTTGCTGGAACACAACAACAACTTTAATGCAAAGACCTGAAGGAATTCTCTTTTATTATAATATTTCGAATGTTTGAATCTGCCGCCGGTCTTCTAATGTGTGTGTTTTGAAACAAAAATTGTTTTTCGTAGCAAAGACGGTTGAATCTGTTTTGCATTTTTTTCAGTAACGCATGCATCCCTTTCAATGTCCAAGTTCTAATCCAACTTCGGATGTCCTGGTTACGAAGGTAAAATACATTCAAAAAAGGACAATGGCAAAACTAATACAACGACCTGAAGTAAGTTTTCTTTTTTTATTTCGTATGATTGAGCCCAATGCCGGGTTTTTTTGCGATTCTATGCATGCATGCGTGTATTTAAAAAACCCATATTGTTGTTGTTGGAATAACTGTTGCATCTGTCTTGCACATTTGGTTTAGTGATGCATGCGTCTTAATGTCCATTTACTGACCATGTCTTGGGCACCCATTAGACCGAAATATGAGGCAGCCTGATTTACCACCATCTAATGTATTAAACAGTTTACTCGATCCTAATCCAAACGACAGCTGCGGCACAACTACCAAAGGAGAGAACACCAAAGAACTTCGATGTCCCGTCTACGAAGGTAAAATACATTCTAAAAAGGAAGAATGATGCTGCTGGAACACAACAACAACTCTGCAAGCAGTCTGGATGGATAATGGTAATACTAATGCAACGACCTTAAGGAAGTCTCTTTTATTACTTTATTTTGAATGTTTGAATCTGCCGCCTGGTCTTCTAATGTGTGTGTTTTGAAACAAAAATTGTTTTTTCGTAGCAAAGACCATTGCATCTGTTTTGCATTTTTTTCAGTAACGAATGCATCCCTTTCAATGTCCAAATTTTAATCTTGACTTGGAAGCCTTGTAGTTTGTAATTTGAAACAACTCTTTTTTTGTGTCTCCCAACCCAACATTCTGATGGTGGTGATGAAATATTGTGTCAGCCTTGCATTTGGTCAAGTAAAGCATGCGCCCTTTTTGATTTCAAATTACTAACCGTATCTTTGGAAGTCCAATAGAATGAAATACGAGGCGTCTGATTTCCGACCATAAAATTTTTTAAACAGTTTAAATATGCTTAAGATTTTCTAGATAATTTGGACCGACAGCTGCAACACAATGACCAAAAGATCACACAACACCAAACAACTTCGATGTCCCGGTTACGAAGGTAAAATAGATTAAAAAAGGAAGTATGATGTTGCTGGAACACAACAACAACTTTAATGCAAAGACCTGAAGGAAGTCTCTTTTATTATATTATTTCGAATGTTTGAATCTGCCGCCGGGCATCTAATGTGTGTGTTTTGAAATCAAAATTGTTTTTCTTAGCAAAGACTGTTGCATCTGTTTTGCATTTTTTTTCAGTAACGCATGCATCCCTTTCAATGTCCAAGTTCTAATCTTGACTTGAATGAAATACGAGGCGTCTGATTTCCGACCATAAAATTTTTTAAACAGTTTATATATGCTTAAGATTTTCTAGATAATTTGGACCGACAGCTGCAACACAATGACCAAAAGATCACACAACACCAAACAACTTCGATGTCCCGGTTACGAAGGTAAAATAGATTAAAAAAAGGAAGTATGATGTTGCTGGAACACAACAACAACTTTAATGCAAAGACCTGAAGGAAGTCTCTTTTATTATATTATTTCGAATGTTTGAATCTGCCGCCGGGCATCTAATGTGTGTGTTTTGAAACAAAAATTGTTTTTCTTAGCAAAGACTGTTGCATCTGTTTTGCATTTTTTTTCAGTAACGCATGCATCCCTTTCAATGTCAAAGTTCTAATCTTGACTTGGAAGCCTTGTAGTTTGTAATTTGAAGCAACTCTTTTTTTGTCTCTAACAACCCACATCTGATGGTGGTGATGAAATATTGTGTCAGCCTTGCATTTGGTCAAGTAAAGCATGCGCCCTTTTTGATTTCAAATTACTAACCGTATCTTTGGAAGTTCAATAGAATGAAATACGAGGCGTCTGATTTACGACCATGAAATTTTTTAAACAGTTTAAATATGTTTAAGATTTTCTAGATATTTTGGACCGACAGCTGCAACACAACGACCAAAAGATCACAACACCAAACAACTTCGATGTCCCGGTTACGAAGGTAAAACAGATTCAAAAAAGGAAGAATGAGGTTGCTGGAACACAACAACAACTTTTCAAGAAGTCTGGATGGATAATGGTAAAACAAATACAACGACCTGAAGTAAGTTTTCTTTATTTTTATTTCGTATGATTGAGCCCAATGCCGGGGCTTTTTTTGTTGCGAGTCTGTGCATTCGTGCGTGAGTTTCAAAACCCATATTGTTGTTGTTGGAATGACTGTTGCATCTGTCTTGCACATTTGGTTTAGTGAAGCATGCGTCCTTTAAATGTCCATTTACTGACCAGTTCTTGGACACCCATTAGAGCGAAATATGAGGCAGCCTGATTTACCTCCATCAATTGTTTTAAACAGTTAACTCGATCCAAATCCAAACAATAGCTGCGGCACAACGACCAAAGGAGACAACACCAAACAACTTCGGATGTCCCGGTTACGAATGTAAAATACATTCAAAAATGGATAATGATAAAACTAATACAACGACCAGAAGTAAGTTTTCTTTTTTTTATTTCGTAATGATTGATCCCAATGCCGGGCTTTTTTGCGAGTCTATGCATGCATTCGTGTATTTTAAAAAACCCATATTGTTGTTGTCGGAATAACTGTTGCATCTGCCTCACACATTTGGTTTAGTGAAGCATGCGTCCTTTTAATGTCCATTTACTGACCATGTCTTGGGCACCTATTAGACCGAAATATGAGGCAGCCTGATTGACCACCATCTAATGTTTTAAACAGTTTACTCGATCCTATTCCAAACGACTGCTGCGGCACAACTACCAAAGGAGACAACACCAAACAACTTCGATGTCCCGTCTACGAAGGTAAAAATACATTCAAAAAAGGAAGAATGATGTTGCTGGAACACAACAACAACTCTGCAAGCTGTCTGGATGGATAATGGTAAAACTAATACAACGACCTGAAGGAATTCTCTATTATATTATTTCGAATGTTTGAATCTGCCGCCAGGCTTCTAATGTGTGTGTTTTGAAACAAAAATTGTTTTTCGTAGCAAAGACGGTTGCATCTGTTTTGCATTTTATTCAGTAACACATGCATCCCTTTCAATGTCCAAGTTCTAATCCAACTTCGGATGTCCTGGTTACGAAGGTAAAATACATTCAAAAAAGGATAATGGCAAAACTAATACAACAACCTGAAGTAAGTTTTCTTTTTTTTATTTCGTATGATTGAGCCCAATGCCGGGGTTTTTTGCGAGTCTATGCATGCATGCGTGTATTTAAAAAACCCATATTGTTGTTGTCGGAATAACTGTTGCATCTGTCTTGCACATTTGGTTTAGTGAAGCATGCGTCCTTTTAATGTCCATTTACTGACCAGGTCTTGGACACCCATTAGACCGAAATATGAGGCAGCCTGATTTACCACCATCAAATGTTTTAAACAGTTAACTCTATTCAAATCCCTGAGGCACAACGACCAAAGGAGACAACACCAAACAACTTCGGATGTCCCATTTACGAAGGTGAAATACATTCAATGAAGGATAATGGCAAAACTAATACAACGACCTGAAGTAAGTTTTCTTTTTTTTATTTCGTATGATGGAGCCCAATGCCGGGCTTTTTTGTAGCGAGTCTGTGCATGCGGGCGTGAGTTTCAAAACCCATATTGTTGTTGTCGGAATAACTGTTGCATCTGCCTCACACATTTGGTTTAGTGAAGCATGCGTCCTTTTAATGTCCATTTACTGACCATGTCTTGGGCACCCATTAGACCGAAATATGAGGCAGCCTGATTGACCACCATCTAATGTTTTAAACAGTTTACTCGATCCTAATCCAAATGACTGCTGCGGCACAACTTCCAAAGGAGACAACACCAAACAACTTCGATGTCCCGTCTACGAAGGTAAAATACATTCAAAAAAGGAAGAATGATGTTGCTGGAACACAACAACAACTCTGCAAGCAGTCTGGATGGATAATGGTAAAACTAATACAACGACCTGAAGGAATTCTCTATTATATTATTTCGAATGTTTGAATCTGCCGCCAGGCTTCTAATGTGTGTGTTTTGAAACAAAAATTGATTTTCGTAGCAAAGACGGTTGCATCTGTTTTGCATTTTTTTCAGTAACGCATGCATCCCTTTCAATGTCCAAGTTCTAATCCAACTTCGGATGTCCTGGTTACGAAGGTAAAATACATTCAAAAAAGGATAATGGCAAAACTAATACAACGACCTGAAGTAAGTTTTCTTTTTTTTATTTCGTATGATTGAGCCCAATGCCGGGGTTTTTTGCGAGTCTATGCATGCATGCGTGTATTTAAAAAAACCCATATTGTTGTTGTCGGAATAACTGTTGCATCTGTCTTGCACATTTGGTTTAGTGAAGCATGCGTCCTTTTAATGTCCATTTACTGACCAGGTCTTGGACACCCATTAGACCGAAATATGAGGCAGCCTGATTTACCACCATCAAATGTTTTAAACAGTTAACTCTATTCAAATCCCTGCGGCACAACGACCAAAGGAGACAACACAAACAACTTCGGATGTCCCATTTACGAAGGTAAAATACATTCAAAAAAGGATAATGGCAAAACTAATACAACGACGTGAAGTGAGTTTTTTTTTTTTTTATTTCGTATGATTGAGCACAATGCCGGGCTTTTTTGTTGCGAGTCTATGCGTGCGTGCGCGAGTTTCAAAACCCATATTGTGTTTGTCGGAATGACTGTTGCATCTGTCTTGCACATTTGGTTTAGTGAAGCATGCGTCTTTTAAATGTCCATTTATTGACCAGGTCTTGGGCACCCATTAGACCGAAATATGAGCCAGCCTGATTTACCACCATCAAATTTTTTGAACAGTTAACTTGATCCAAATCCAAACTACAGCTGCGGCACAACGACCAAAGGAGACAACACCAAACAACTTCGGATGTCCCGGTTACGAAGGTGAAATACATTCAAAAAAGGAAGAATGATGTTGCTGGAAACACAACAACAACTTTGCAAGGGGTCTGGATGGATAATGGTAAAACTAATACAACGACCAGAAGTAAGTTTTCTTTTTTTTTTTATTTCTTATGTTTGAGCCCGATGCCGGGCTTTTTTTGCGAGTCTGTGCATGCGTGCGTGTGTTTCAAAACCCATATTGTTGTTGTCGCAATGACTGTTGCATCTGTCTCGCACATTTGGTTTGGTGCTGCATGCGTCCTTTTAATGTTCATTTACTGACCATTTTTTGGACACCCATTGGACTGAAATATGAGGCAGCCAGATTTACAACCATCAAATGTTTTAAACAGTTTAACTCTATCCAAATCCAAACGACAGCTGCGGCACAACGACCAAATGAGACAATACCAAACAACTTCGATGACCCGTTTACGAAGGTAAAATACATTTGAAAAAGGAAGAATGTTGCTGGAACACAACAACAACTTTGCAAGGAGTCTGGATGGATAATGGTAAAACTAATACAACGACCTGAAGTAAGTCCCTTTTATTATTTTATTTCGAATGTTTGAATCTTCCGCCGGGCTTCTAATGTGTGCGTTTTGAAAAAAAAATTGTTTTTTGTAGCAAAGACTGTTGCATCTATTTTGCATTTCGTTCAGTAACACATGCATCCTTTTCAATGTCCTAGTTCTAATCTTGACTTGGATACCCAGTAGATTGAAATTTGAAGCAACGAGATTTGTGGCCATCGAAATTTTTAACAAGTTCATGCCTGGTGCTGGATTTTTCTTGTTGCATATGTGTGTATCTCCCAAACCAACATTCTGATTGTCCTGACGATAGATTGTGTCAGCCTTGCATTTGGTTTAGTAAAGCTTGCAGTCTTTTTAACTTCCTATTGTTAATCATGTCTTTGGTTGCCAATAAAATGAAATATGAGCCGGTCTGATTTCAGACCATTAAATTTGTTAAACAGTTTTAATCTACTAAGATTTTCCTGATATTTTACTGGCCATGTTTTGGACACCCATTAGACTGAAATATGAGACAGCCAGATTAACAACCATCAAATGTTTTAAACAGTTTAACTCTATCCAAATCCAAACGACAACTGCGGCACAACGACCAGAGGAGACAACACCAAACAACTTCGATGTCCCGGTTACGAAGGTAAAGGAGATTAAAAAAAGGAAGTATGATGTTGCTGGAACACAACAACAACTTTAATGCAACGACCTGAAGGAAGTCTCTTTTATTATATTATTTCGAATGTTTGAATCTGCCGCCGGGCTTCTAATGTGTGTGTTTTGAAACAAAAATTGTTTTTTGTAGCAAAGAATGTTGCATCTGTTTTGCTTTTTTTTCAGTAACCCATGCATCCCTTTCAATGTCCAAGTTCTAATCTTGACTTGGGAGCCTTGTAGTTTGTAATTTGAAGCAACTCTTTTTTGTGTCTCCCAACCCAACATTCTGATGGTGGTGATGAAATATTGTATAAGCCTTGCATTTGGTCAAGTAAAGCATGCGCCCTTTTTGATTTAAAATTACTAACCGTATCTTTGGAAGTTCAATAGAA
The DNA here is from genome assembly GCA_963675895.2 of Styela plicata. Classification (NCBI taxonomy): domain Eukaryota; kingdom Metazoa; phylum Chordata; class Ascidiacea; order Stolidobranchia; family Styelidae; genus Styela; species Styela plicata. Next base: position 1,380,270 of record CAVMBJ020000001.1, read on the forward strand.
TGAAATACGAGGCGTCTGATTTCCGACCATAAAAATTTTTTAAACAGTTTAAATATGTTTAAGATTTTCTAGATATTTTTGGGCCGAGAGCTGCAACACAACGACCAAAAGATCACAACACCAAACAACTTCGATGTCCCGGTTACGAAGGTAAAATAGATTCAAAAAAGGAAGAATGAGGTTGCTGGAACACAACAACAACTTTTCAAGAAGTCTGGATGGATAATGGTAAAACTAATACAACGACCTGAAGTAAGTTTTTTCTTTATTTTTATTTCGTATGATTGAGCCCAATGCGGGGCTTTTTTGTTGCGAGTCTGTGCATGCGTGCGTGAGTTTCAAAACCCATATTGTTGTTGTTGGAATGACTGTTGCATCTGTCTTGCACAATTGGTTTAGTGAAGCATGCGTCCTTTAAATGTCCATTTACTGACCAGTTCTTGGACACCCATTAGACCGAAATATGAGGCAGCCTGATTTACCTCCACCAATTGTTTTAAACAGTTGACTCGATCCAAATCCAAACAATAGCTGCGGCACAACGACCAAAGGAGACAACACCAAACAACTTCGGATGTCCCGGTTACGAATGTAAAATACATTCAAAAAAGAATAATGGCAAAACTAATACAACGACCTGAAGTAAGTTTTCTTTTTTATTTCGTATGATTGATCCCAATGCCGGGTTTTTTTGCAATCTATGCATGCATGCGTCTATTTTAAAAACCCATATTGTTGTTGTCGGAATAACTGTTGCATCTGTCCTGCACATTTGGTTTAGTGAAGCATGCATCCTTTTAATGTCCATTTTCTGCCCATGTCTTGGGCACCCATTAGAACGAATTATGAGGCAGCCTGATTTACCACCATCTATTGTTTTAAACAGTTTACTCGATCCTTATCCAAACGACAGCTGCGGCACAACTACCAAAGGAGAGAACACCAAACAACTTCGATGTCCCGGCTACGAAGGTGAAATACATTCAAAAAAGGAAGAATGATGTTGCTGGAACACAACAACAACTTTTCAAGCAGTCAGGATGGATAATGGTAAAAACTAATGCAACGACCTTAAGGAAGTCTCTTTTATTATATTATTTCGAATGTTTGAAACTGCCGCCAGTCTTCTAATGTGTGTTTTTGAAACAAAAATTGTTTTTCGTAGCAAAGACCATTGCATCTGGTTTGCATTTTTTTCAGTAACGAATGCATCCCTTTCAATGTCCAAGTTCTAATCTTGACTTGGAAGCCTTGTAGTTTGTAATTTGAAGCAACTCTTTTTTGTGTCTCCCAACCCAACATTCTGATGGTGGTGATGAATTATAGTGTCAGCCTTGCATTTGTTCAAGTAAAGCATGCGCCCTTTTTGATTTCAAATTACTAACCGTATCTTTGGAAGTCCAATAGAATGAAATACGAGGTGTCTGATTTCCGACCTTAAAATTTTTTAAACAGTTTAAATATGCTTAAGATTTTCTAGATATTTTGGACCGACAGCTGCAACACAATGACCAAAAGATCACAACGCCAAACAACTTCGATGTCCCGGTTTCAAAGGTAAAATAGATTCAGAAAAGGAAGAATGATGTTGCTGGAACACAACAACTTTTCAAGAAGTCTGGATGGATAATGCTAAAACTAATACAACGACCTGAAGTAAGTCCCTTTTATTATTTCATTTCTAATGTTTGAATCTTTTGCCGGGCTTCTAATGTGTGTGTTTTGAAACAAAAATTGTTTTTCGTAGCAAAGACGGTTGCATCTGTTTTGTATTTTTTTCAGTAACGCATGCATCCCTTTCAATGTCCAAGTTCTAATCTTGACTTGGAATCCTTGTAGTTTGTAATTTGAAGCAACTCTTTTTTGTGTCTTCCAACCCAACATTCTGATGGTGGTGATGAAATATTGTGTCAGCCTAGCATTTGGTCAAGTAAAGCATGCGCCCTTTTTTGATTTCAAATTACTAACCGTATCTTTGGAAGTCCAATAGAATGAAATACGAGGCGTCGGATTTCCGACCTTAAAATTTTTTAAACAGTTTAAATATGCTTAAGATTTTCTAGATATTTTGGACCGACAACTGCAACACAATGACCAAAAGATCACAACACCAAACAACTTCGATGTCCCGGTTACAAAGGTAAAATAGATTCAAAAAAGGAAGAATCATGTTGCTGGAACACAACAACTTTTCAAGAAGTCTGGATGGATAATGGTAAAACTAATACAACGACCTGAAGTAAGTTTTCTTTTTTTTATTTCGTATGATGGAGCCCAATGCCGGGCTTTTTTGTTGCGAGTCTGTGCATGCGGGCAAGAGTTTCAAAACCCATATTGTGTTTGTCGGAATGACTGTTGCATCTGTCTTGCACATTTGGTTTAGTGAAGCATGCGACCTTTAAATGTCCATTTACTGACCATGTCTTGGACACCCATTAGACCGAAATATGAGGCAGCCCTGATTTACCACCATCAAATATTTTAAACAGTTAACTCGATTCAAAATCCAAACAATAGCTGCGGCACAACGACCAAAGGAGACAACACCAAACAACTTCGGATGTCCCGGTTATGAAGGTCAAATACAATCAAAAAAGGATAATGGCAAAACTAATACAACGACCTGAAGTAATTTTTCTTTTTTTTATTTCGTATGATTGATCCCAATGCCGGGCTATTTTGTTGCGAGCCTGTGCGTGCGTGAGTTTTCAAAACCCATATTGTAGTTGTCGGAATGACTGTTGCATCTGTCTTGCACATTTGGTTTAGTAAAGCATGCGTCCTTTAAATGTCCATTTACTGACCAGGTCTTGGACACCCATTAGACCGAAATATGAGGCAGCCTGATTTACCAGCATCAAATGTTTTAAACAGTTTAACTCGATCCAAATCCAAACTACAGCTCAGCACAACGACCAAAGGAGACAACACCAAACAACTTCGGATGTCCCGGTTACGAAGGTAAAATACATTCAAAAAAGGAGGAATGATGTTGCTGGAACACAACAACAACTCTGCAAGCAGTCTGGATGGATAATGGTAAAACTAATGCAACGACCTGAAGGAAGTCTCTTTTATTATATTATTTCGAATGTTTGAAACTGCCGCCGGGCTTCTAATGTATGTGTTTTGAAACAAAAAATTGTTTTTCGTGGCAAAGACGGTTGCATCTGTTTTGCATTTTTTTTCATTAACACATGCATCCCTTTCAATGTCCAAGTTCTAATCTTGACTTGGAAGCCTTGTAGTTTGTAATTTGAAGCAACTCTTTTTTGTGTCTCCCAACCCAACATTCTGATGGTGGTGATGAAGTGTTGTGTCAGCCTTGCATTTGTTCAAGTAAAGCATGCGCCCTTTTTGATTTCAAATTACTAACCGTATCTTTGGAAGTCCCAATAGAAATGAAATACAAGGCGTCTGATTTCCGACCATAAAATTTTTTTAAACAGTTTAAATATGCTTAAGATTTTCTAGATAATTTGGACCGACAGCTGCAACACAATGACCAAAAGATCACACAACACCAAACAACTTTGATGTCCCGGTTACGAAGGTAAAATAGATTAAAAAAAGGAAGTATGATGTTGCTGGAACACAACAACAACTTTAATGCAAAGACCTGAAGGAAGTCTCTTTTATTATATTATTTCGAATGTTTGAATCTGCCGCCGGGCATCTAATGTGTTTGTTTTGAAACAAAAATTGTTTTTCGTAGCAAAGACCATTGCATCTCTGTTTTGCATTTTGTCCAGTAACGAATGCATCCCTTTCAATGTCCAAGTTCTAATATTGACTTGGAAGCCTTGTAGTTTGTAATTTGAAGCAACTCTTTTTTGTGTCTCCCAACCCAACATTCTGATGGTGGTGATGAAATATTGTGTCAGCCTTGCATTTGGTCAAGTAAAGCATGCGCCCTTTTTGATTTCAAATTACTAACCGTATCTTTGGAAGTCCAATAGAATGAAATACGAGGCGTCTGATTTCCGACCTTAAAATTTTTTAAACAGTTTAAATATGCTTAAGATTTTCTAGATATTTTGGACCGACAGCTGCAACACAATGACCAAAAGATCACAACACCAAACAACTTCGATGTCCCGGTTACAAAAGTAAAATAGATTCAAAAAAGGAAGTATGATGTTGCTGGAACACAACAACAACTTTAATGCAAAGACCTGAAGGAATTCTCTTTTATTATATTATTTCGAATGTTTGAATCTGCCGCCGGTCTTCTAATGTGTGTGTTTTGAAACAAAAATTGTTTTTCGTAGCAAAGACGGTTGAATCTGTTTTGCATTTTTTTCAGTAACGAATGCATCCCTTTCAATGTCCAAGTTCTAATCCAACTTCGGATGTCCTGGTTACGAAGGTAAAATACATTCAAAAAAGGACAATGGCAAAACTAATACAACGACCTGAAGTAAGTTTTCTTTTTTTTATTTCGTATGATTGAGCCCAATGCCGGGTTTTTTTGCGATTCTATGCATGCATGCGTGTATTTAAAAAACCCATATTGTTGTTGTTGGAATAACTGTTGCATCTGTCTTGCACATTTGGTTTAGTGATGCATGCGTCTTAATGTCCATTTACTGACCATGTCTTGGGCACCCATTAGACCGAAATATGAGGCAGCCTGATTTACCACCATCTAATGTATTAAACAGTTTACTCGATCCTAATCCAAACGACAGCTGCGGCACAACTACCAAAGGAGAGAACACCAAAGAACTTCGATGTCCCGTCTACGAAGGTAAAATACATTCTAAAAAGGAAGAATGATGCTGCTGGAACACAACAACAACTCTGCAAGCAGTCTGGATGGATAATGGTAATACTAATGCAACGACCTTAAGGAAGTCTCTTTTATTACTTTATTTCGAATGTTTGAATCTGCCGCCGGTCTTCTAATGTGTGTGTTTTGAAACAAAAATTGTTTTTCGTAGCAAAGACCATTGCATCTGTTTTGCATTTTTTTCAGTAACGAATGCATCCCTTTCAATGTCCAAATTTTAATCTTGACTTGGAAGCCTTGTAGTTTGTAATTTGAAACAACTCTTTTTTTGTGTCTCCCAACCCAACATTCTGATGGTGGTGATGAAATATTGTGTCAGCCTTGCATTTGGTCAAGTAAAGCATGCGCCCTTTTTGATTTCAAATTACTAACCGTATCTTTGGAAGTCCAATAGAATGAAATACGAGGCGTCTGATTTCCGACCATAAAATTTTTTAAACAGTTTAAATATGCTTAAGATTTTCTAGATAATTTGGACCGACAGCTGCAACACAATGACCAAAAGATCACACAACACCAAACAACTTCGATGTCCCGGTTACGAAGGTAAAATAGATTAAAAAAGGAAGTATGATGTTGCTGGAACACAACAACAACTTTAATGCAAAGACCTGAAGGAAGTCTCTTTTATTATATTATTTCGAATGTTTGAATCTGCCGCCGGGCATCTAATGTGTGTGTTTTGAAATCAAAATTGTTTTTCTTAGCAAAGACTGTTGCATCTGTTTTGCATTTTTTTTCAGTAACGCATGCATCCCTTTCAATGTCCAAGTTCTAATCTTGACTTGAATGAAATACGAGGCGTCTGATTTCCGACCATAAAATTTTTTAAACAGTTTATATATGCTTAAGATTTTCTAGATAATTTGGACCGACAGCTGCAAACACAATGACCAAAAGATCACACACAACACCAAAACAACTTCGATGTCCCGGTTACGAAGGTAAAATAGATTAAAAAAAGGAAGTATGATGTTGCTGGAACACAACAACAACTTTAATGCAAAGACCTGAAGGAAGTCTCTTTTATTATATTATTTCGAATGTTTGAATCTGCCGCCGGGCATCTAATGTGTGTGTTTTGAAACAAAAATTGTTTTTCTTAGCAAAGACTGTTGCATCTGTTTTGCATTTTTTTTCAGTAACGCATGCATCCCTTTCAATGTCAAAGTTCTAATCTTGACTTGGAAGCCTTGTAGTTTGTAATTTGAAGCAACTCTTTTTTGTGTCTAACAACCCAACATTCTGATGGTGGTGATGAAATATTGTGTCAGCCTTGCATTTGGTCAAGTAAAGCATGCGCCCTTTTTGATTTCAAATTACTAACCGTATCTTTGGAAGTTCAATAGAATGAAATACGAGGCGTCTGATTTACGACCATGAAATTTTTTAAACAGTTTAAATATGTTTAAGATTTTCTAGATATTTTGGACCGACAGCTGCAACACAACGACCAAAAGATCACAACACCAAACAACTTCGATGTCCCGGTTACGAAGGTAAAACAGATTCAAAAAAGGAAGAATGAGGTTGCTGGAACACAACAACAACTTTTGAAGAAGTCTGGATGGATAATGGTAAAACAAATACAACGACCTGAAGTAAGTTTTCTTTATTTTTATTTCGTATGATTGAGCCCAATGCCGGGCTTTTTTGTTGCGAGTCTGTGCATTCGTGCGTGAGTTTCAAAACCCATATTGTTGTTGTTGGAATGACTGTTGCATCTGTCTTGCACATTTGGTTTAGTGAAGCATGCGTCCTTTAAATGTCCATTTACCGACCAGTTCTTGGACACCCATTAGAGCGAAATATGAGGCAGCCTGATTTACCTCCATCAATTGTTTTAAACAGTTAACTCGATCCAAATCCAAACAATAGCTGCGGCACAACGACCAAAGGAGACAACACCAAACAACTTCGGATGTCCCGGTTACGAATGTAAAATACATTCAAAAATGGATAATGATAAAACTAATACAACGACCAGAAGTAAGTTTTCTTTTTTTTATTTCGTATGATTGATCCCAATGCCGGGCTTTTTTGCGAGTCTATGCATGCATTCGTGTATTTAAAAAACCCATATTGTTGTTGTCGGAATAACTGTTGCATCTGCCTCACACATTTGGTTTAGTGAAGCATGCGTCCTTTTAATGTCCATTTACTGACCATGTCTTGGGCACCTATTAGACCGAAATATGAGGCAGCCTGATTGACCACCATCTAATGTTTTAAACAGTTTACTCGATCCTATTCCAAACGACTGCTGCGGCACAACTACCAAAGGAGACAACACCAAACAACTTCGATGTCCCGTCTACGAAGGTAAAATACATTCAAAAAAGGAAGAATGATGTTGCTGGAACACAACAACAACTCTGCAAGCTGTCTGGATGGATAATGGTAAAACTAATACAACGACCTGAAGGAATTCTCTATTATATTATTTCGAATGTTTGAATCTGCCGCCAGGCTTCTAATGTGTGTGTTTTGAAACAAAAATTGTTTTTCGTAGCAAAGACGGTTGCATCTGTTATGCATTTTATTCAGTAACACATGCATCCCTTTCAATGTCCAAGTTCTAATCCAACTTCGGATGTCCTGGTTACGAAGGTAAAATACATTCAAAAAAGGATAATGGCAAAACTAATACAACGACCTGAAGTAAGTTTTCTTTTTTTTATTTCGTATGATTGAGCCCAATGCCGGGGTTTTTTGCGAGTCTATGCATGCATGCGTGTATTTAAAAAACCCATATTGTTGTTGTCGGAATAACTGTTGCATCTGTCTTGCACATTTGGTTTAGTGAAGCATGCGTCCTTTTAATGTCCATTTACTGACCAGGTCTTGGACACCCATTAGACCGAAATATGAGGCAGCCTGATTTACCACCATCAAATGTTTTAAACAGTTAACTCTATTCAAATCCCTGCGGCACAACGACCAAAGGAGACAACACCAAACAACTTCGGATGTCCCATTTACGAAGGTGAAATACATTCAATGAAGGATAATGGCAAAACTAATACAACGACCTGAAGTAAGTTTTCTTTTTTTTATTTCGTATGATGGAGCCCAATGCCGGGCTTTTTTGTAGCGAGTCTGTGCATGCGGGCGTGAGTTTCAAAACCCATATTGTTGTTGTCGGAATAACTGTTGCATCTGCCTCACACATTTGGTTTAGTGAAGCATGCGTCCTTTTAATGTCCATTTACTGACCATGTCTTGGGCACCCATTAGACCGAAATATGAGGCAGCCTGATTGACCACCATCTAATGTTTTTAAACAGTTTACTCGATCCTAATCCAAATGACTGCTGCGGCACAACTTCCAAAGGAGACAACACCAAACAACTTCGATGTCCCGTCTACGAAGGTAAAATACATTCAAAAAAGGAAGAATGATGTTGCTGGAACACAACAACAACTCTGCAAGCAGTCTGGATGGATAATGGTAAAACTAATACAACGACCTGAAGGAATTCTCTATTATATTATTTCGAATGTTTGAATCTGCCGCCAGGCTTCTAATGTGTGTGTTTTGAAACAAAAATTGATTTTCGTAGCAAAGACGGTTGCATCTGTTTTGCATTTTTTTCAGTAACGCATGCATCCCTTTCAATGTCCAAGTTCTAATCCAACTTCGGATGTCCTGGTTACGAAGGTAAAATACATTCAAAAAAGGATAATGGCAAAACTAATACAACGACCTGAAGTAAGTTTTCTTTTTTTTATTTCGTATGATTGAGCCCAATGCCGGGTTTTTTTGCGAGTCTATGCATGCATGCGTGTATTTAAAAAACCCATATTGTTGTTGTCGGAATAACTGTTGCATCTGTCTTGCACATTTGGTTTAGTGAAGCATGCGTCCTTTTAATGTCCATTTACTGACCAGGTCTTGGACACCCATTAGACCGAAATATGAGGCAGCCTAATTTACCACCATCAAATGTTTTAAACAGTTAACTCTATTCAAATCCCTGCGGCACAACGACCAAAGGAGACAACACAAACAACTTCGGATGTCCCATTTACGAAGGTAAAATACATTCAAAAAAGGATAATGGCAAAACTAATACAACGACGTGAAGTGAGTTTTCTTTTTTTTATTTCGTATGATTGAGCACAATGCCGGGCTTTTTTGTTGCGAGTCTATGCGTGCGTGCGCGAGTTTCAAAACCCATATTGTGTTTGTCGGAATGACTGTTGCATCTGTCTTGCACATTTGGTTTAGTGAAGCATGCGTCTTTTAAATGTCCATTTATTGACCAGGTCTTGGGCACCCATTAGACCGAAATATGAGCCAGCCTGATTTACCACCATCAAATGTTTTGAACAGTTAACTTGATCCAAATCCAAACTACAGCTGCGGCACAACGACCAAAGGAGACAACACCAAACAACTTCGGATGTCCCGGTTACGAAGGTGAAATACATTCAAAAAAGGAAGAATGATGTTGCTGGAACACAACAACAACTTTGCAAGGGGTCTGGATGGATAATGGTAAAACTAATACAACGACCAGAAGTAAGTTTTCTTTTTTTTTTTATTTCTTATGTTTGAGCCCGATGCCGGGCTTTTTTTGCGAGTCTGTGCATGCGTGCGTGTGTTTCAAAACCCATATTGTTGTTGTCGCAATGACTGTTGCATCTGTCTCGCACATTTGGTTTGGTGCTGCATGCGTCCCTTTTAATGTTCATTTACTGACCATTTTTTGGACACCCATTAGACTGAAATATGAGGCAGCCAGATTTACAACCATCAAATGTTTTAAACAGTTTAACTCTATCCAAATCCAAACGACAGCTGCGGCACAACGACCAAATGAGACAATACCAAACAACTTCGATGACCCGTTTACGAAGGTAAAATACATTTGAAAAAGGAAGAATGTTGCTGGAACACAACAACAACTTTGCAAGGAGTCTGGATGGATAATGGTAAAACTAATACAACGACCTGAAGTAAGTCCCTTTTATTATTTTATTTCGAATGTTTGAATCTTCCGTCGGGCTTCTAATGTGTGCGTTTTGAAAAAAAAAATTGTTTTTTTGTAGCAAAGACTGTTGCATCTATTTTGCATTTCGTTCAGTAACACATGCATCCTTTTCAATGTCCTAGTTCTAATCTTGACTTGGATACCCAGTAGATTGAAATTTGAAGCAACGAGATTTGTGGCCATCGAAATTTTTAACAAGGGCATGCCTGGTGCTGGATTTTTCTTGTTGCATATGTGTGTATCTCCCAAACCAACATTCTGATTGTCCTGATGATAGATTGTGTCAGCCTTGCATTTGGTTTAGTAAAGCTTGCAGTCTTTTTAAGTTCCTATTGTTAACCATGTCTTTGGTTGCCAATAAAATGAAATATGAGCCGGTCTGATTTCAGACCATTAAATTTGTTAAACAGTTTAAATCTACTAAGATTTTCCTGATATTTTACTGGCCATGTTTTGGACACCCATTAGACTGAAATATGAGACAGCCAGATTAACAACCATCAAAGGTTTTAAACAGTTTAACTCTATCCAAATCCAAACGACAACTGCGGCACAACGACCAGAGGAGACAACACCAAACAACTTCGATGTCCCGGTTACGAAGGTAAAGGAGATTATAAAAAAGGAAGTATGATGTTGCTGGAACACAACAACAACTTTTAATGCAACGACCTGAAGGAAGTCTCTTTTATTATATTATTTCGAATGTTTGAATCTGCCGCCGGGCTTCTAATGTGTGTGTTTTTGAAACAAAAATTGTTTTTTGTAGCAAAGACTGTTGCATCTGTTTTGCTTTTTTTTTTCAGTAACGCATGCATCCCTTTCAATGTCCAAGTTCTAATCTTGACTTGGGAGCCTTGTAGTTTGTAATTTGAAGCAACTCTTTTTTGTGTCTCCCAACCCAACATTCTGATGGTGGTGATGAAATATTGTATCAGCCTTGCATTTGGTCAAGTAAAGCATGCGCCCTTTTTGATTTAAAATTACTAACCGTATCTTTGGAAGTTCAATAGAATGAAATACGAGGCGTCTGATTTCCGACCATAAAATTTTTTAAACAGTTTAAATATGTTTAAGATTTTCTAGATATTTTGGGCCGAGAGCTGCAACACAACGACCAAAAGATCACAACACCAAACAACTTCGATGTCCCGGTTACGAAGGTAAAATATATTCAAAAAAGGAAGAATGAGGTTGCTGGAACACAACAACAACTTTTCAAGAAGTCTGGATGGATAATGGTAAAACTAATACAACGACCTGAAGTAAGTTTTCTTTATTTTTATTTAGTATGATTGAGCCCAATGCGGGGCTTTTTTGTTGCGAGTCTGTGCATGCGTGCATGAGTTTCAAAACCCATATTGTTGTTGTTGGAATGACTGTTGCATCTGTCTTGCACAATTGGTTTAGTGAAGCATGCGTCCTTTAAATGTCCATTTACTGACCAGTTCTTGGACACCCATTAGACCGAAATATGAGGCAGCCTGATTTACCTCCACCAATTGTTTTAAACAGTTGACTCGATCCAAATCCAAACAATAGCTGCGGCACAACGACCAAAGGAGACAACACCAAACAACTTCGGATGTCCCGGTTACGAAGGTAAAATACATTCAAAAAAGGAGGAATGATGTTGCTGGAACACAACAACAACTCTGCAAGCAGTCTGGATGGATAATGGTAAAACTAATGCAACGACCTGAAGGAAGTCTCTTTTATTATATTATTTCGAATGTTTGAAACTGCCGCCGGGCTTCTAATGTATGTGTTTTGAAACAAAAATTGTTTTTCGTGGCAAAGACGGTTGCATCTGTTTTGCATTTTCTTCATTAACACATGCATCCCTTTCAATGTCCAAGTTCTAATCTTGACTTGGAAGCCTTGTAGTTTGTAATTTGAAGCAACTCTTTTTTGTGTCTCCCAACCCAACATTCTGATGGTGGTGATGAAATATTGTGTCAGCCTTGCATTTGGTCAAGTAAAGCATGCGCCCTTTTTGATTTCAAATTACTAACCGTATCTATGGAAGTCCAATAGAATGAAATACGAGGCGTCTGATTTCCGACCTTAAAATTTTTTAAACAGTTTAAATATGCTTAAGATTTTCTAGATATTTTGGACCGACAACTGCAACACAATGACCAAAAGATCACAACACCAAACAACTTCGATGTCCCGGTTACAAAGGTAAAATAGATTCAAAAAAGGAAGAATGATGTTGCTGGAACACAACAACTTTTCAAGAAGTCTGGATGGATAATGGTAAAACTAATACAACGACCTGAAGTAAGTATTCTTTTTTTTATTTCGTATGATGGAGCCCAATGCCGGGCTTTTTTGTAGCGAGTCTGTGCATGCGGGCGTGAGTTTCAAAACCCATATTGTTGTTGTCGGAATAACTGTTGCATCTGCCTCACACATTCGGTTTAGTGAAGCATGCGTCCTTTTAATGTCCATTTACTGACCATGTCTTGGGCACCCATTAGACCGAAATATGAGGCAGCCTGATTGACCACCATCTAATGTTTTAAACAGTTTACTCGATCCTAATCCAAACGACTGCTGCGGCACAACTTCCAAAGGAGACAACACCAAACAACTTCGATGTCCCGTCTACGAAGGTAAAATACATTCAAAAAAGGAAGAATGATGTTGCTGGAACACAACAACAACTCTGCAAGCAGTCTGGATGGATAATGGTAAAACTAATACAACGACCTGAAGGAATTCTCTATTATATTATTTCGAATGTTTGAATCTGCCGCCAGGCTTCTAATGTGTGTGTTTTTGAAACAAAAATTGTTTTTCGTAGCAAAGACGGTTGCATCTGTTTTGCATTTTTTTCAGTAACGCATGCATCCCTTTCAATGTCCAAGTTCTAATCCAACTTCGGATGTCCTGGTTACGAAGGTAAAATACATTCAAAAAAGGATAATGGCAAAACTAATACAACGACCTGAAGTAAGTTTTCTTTTTTTTTATTCGTCGTATGATTGAGCCCAATGCCGGGGTTTTTTGCGAGTCTATGCATGCATGCGTGTATTTAAAAAAAACCCATATTGTTGTTGTCGGAATAACTGTTGCATCTGTCTTGCACATTTGGTTTAGTGAAGCATGCGTCCTTTTAATGTCCATTTACTGACCAGGTCTTGGACACCCATTAGACCGAAATATGAGGCAGCCTGATTTACCACCATCAAATGTTTTAAACAGTTAACTCTATTCAAATCCCTGCGGCACAACGACCAAAGGAGACAACACAAACAACTTCGGATGTCCCATTTACGAAGGTAAAATACATTCAAAAAAGGATAATGGCAAAACTAATACAACGACGTGAAGTGAGTTTTCTTTTTTTTATTTCGTATGATTGAGCACAATGCCGGGCTTTTTTTGTTGCGAGTCTATGCGTGCGTGCGCGAGTTTCAAAACCCATATTGTGTTTGTCGGAATGACTGTTGCATCTGTCTTGCACATTTGGTTTAGTTAAGCATGCGTCTTTTAAATGTCCATTTATTGACCAGGTCTTGGACACCCATTAGACCGAAATATGAGCCAGCCTGATTTACCACCATCAAATGTTTTGAACAGTTAACTCGATCCAAATCCAAACTACAGCTGCGGCACAACGACCAAAGGAGACAACACCAAACAACTTCGGATGTCCCGGTTACGAAGGTGAAATACATTCAAAAAAGGAAGAATGATGTTGCTGGAACACAACAACAACTTTGCAAGGGGTCTGTATGGATAATGGTAAAACTAATACAACGACCAGAAGTAAGTTTTCTTTTTTTTTTTATTTCTTATGTTTGAGCCCGATGCCGGGCTTTTTTTGCGAGTCTGTGCATGCGTGCGTGTGTTTCAAAACCCATATTATTGTTGTTGTCGCAATGACTGTTGCATCTGTCTCGCACATTTGGTTTGGTGCTGCATGCGTCCTTTTAATGTTCATTTACTGACCATTTTTTGGACACCCATTAGACTGAAATATGAGGCAGCCAGATTTACAACCATCAAATGTTTTAAACAGTTTAACTCTATCCAAATCCAAACGACAGCTGCGGCACAACGACCAAATGAGACAATACCAAACAACTTCGATGACCCGTTTACGAAGGTAAAATACATTTGAAAAAGGAAGAATGTTGCTGGAACACAACAACAACTTTGCAAGGAGTCTGGATGGATAATGGTAAAACTAATACAACGACCTGAAGTAAGTCCCTTTTATTATTTTATTTCGAATGTTTGAATCTTCCGCCGGGCTTCTAATGTGTGCGTTTTGAAAAAAAAAATTGTTTTTTGTAGCAAAGACTGTTGCATCTATTTTGCATTTCGTTCAGTAACACATGCATCCTTTTCAATGTCCTAGTTCTAATCTTGACTTGGATACCCAGTAGATTGAAATTTGAAGCAACGAGATTTGTGGCCATCGAAATTTTTAACAAGTTCATGCCTGGTGCTGGATTTTTCTTGTTGCATATGTGTGTATCTCCCAAACCAACATTCTGATTGTCCTGACGATAGATTGTGTCAGCCTTGCATTTGGTTTAGTAAAGCTTGCAGTCTTTTTAACTTCCTATTGTTAACCATGTCTTTGGTTGCCAATAAAATGAAATATGAGCCGGTCTGATTTCAGACCATTAAATTTGTTAAACAGTTTAAATCTACTAAGATTTTCCTGATATTTTACTGGCCATGTTTTGGACACCCATTAGACTGAAATATGAGACAGCCAGATTAACAACCATCAAATGTTTTAAACAGTTTAACTCTATCCAAATCCAAACGACAACTGCGGCACAACGACCAGAGGAGACAACACCAAACAACTTCGATGTCCCGGTTACGAAGGTAAAGGAGATTAAAAAAAGGAAGTATGATGTTGCTGGAACACAACAACAACTTTAATGCAACGACCTGAAGGAAGTCTCTTTTATTATATTATTTCGAATGTTTGAATCTGCCGCCGGGCTTCTAATGTGTGTGTTTTGAAACAAAAATTGTTTTTTGTAGCAAAGAATGTTGCATCTGTTTTGCTTTTTTTTCAGTAACCCATGCATCCCTTTCAATGTCCAAGTTCTAATCTTGACTTGGGAGCCTTGTAGTTTGTAATTTGAAGCAACTCTTTTTTGTGTCTCCCAACCCAACATTCTGATGGTGGTGATGAAATATTGTATAAGCCTTGCATTTGGTCAAGTAAAGCATGCGCCCTTTTTGATTTAAAATTACTAACCGTATCTTTGGAAGTTCAATAGAATGAAATACGAGGCGTCTGATTTCCGACCATAAAATTTTTTAAACAGTTTAAATATGTTTAAGATTTTCTAGATATTTTGGGCCGAGAGCTGCAACACAACGACCAAAAGATCACAACACCAAACAACTTCGATGTCCCGGTTACGAAGGTAAAATAGATTCAAAAAAGGAAGAATGAGGTTGCTGGAACACAACAACAACTTTTCAAGAAGTCTGGATGGATAATGGTAAAACTAATACAACGACCTGAAGTAAGTTTTCTTTATTTTTATTTCGTATGATTGAGCCCAATGCGGGGCTTTTTTGTTGCGAGTCTGTGCATGCGTGCGTGAGTTTCAAAACCCATATTGTTGTTGTTGGAATGACTGTTGCATCTGTCTTGCACAATTGGTTTAGTGAAGCATGCGTCCTTTAAATGTCCATTTACTGACCAGTTCTTGGACACCCATTAGACCGAAATATGAGGCAGCCTGATTTACCTCCACCAATTGTTTTAAACAGTTGACTCGATCCAAATCCAAACAATAGCTGCGGCACAACGACCAAAGGAGACAACACCAAACAACTTCGGATGTCCCGGTTACGAATGTAAAATACATTCAAAAAAGAATAATGGCAAAACTAATACAACGACCTGAAGTAAGTTTTCTTTTTTATTTCGTATGATTGATCCCAATGCCGGGTTTTTTTGCAATCTATGCATGCATGCGTCTATTTTAAAAACCCATATTGTTGTTGTCGGAATAACTGTTGCATCTGTCCTGCACATTTGGTTTAGTGAAGCATGCATCCTTTTAATCTCCATTTTCTGCCCATGTCTTGGGCACCCATTAGAACGAATTATGAGGCAGCCTGATTTACCACCATCTATTGTTTTAAACAGTTTACTCGATCCTTATCCAAACGACAGCTGCGGCACAACTACCAAAGGAGAGAACACCAAACAACTTCGATGTCCCGGCTACGAAGGTGAAATACATTCAAAAAAGGAAGAATGATGTTGCTGGAACACAACAACAACTTTTCAAGCAGTCAGGATGGATAATGGTAAAACTAATGCAACGACCTTAAGGAAGTCTCTTTTATTATATTATTTCGAATGTTTGAAACTGCCGCCAGTCTTCTAATGTGTGTTTTTGAAACAAAAATTGTTTTTCGTAGCAAAGACCATTGCATCTGGTTTGCATTTTTTTCAGTAACGAATGCATCCCTTTCAATGTCCAAGTTCTAATCTTGACTTGGAAGCCTTGTAGTTTGTAATTTGAAGCAACTCTTTTTTGTGTCTCCCAACCCAACATTCTGATGGTGGTGATGAATTATAGTGTCAGCCTTGCATTTGTTCAAGTAAAGCATGCGCCCTTTTTGATTTCAAATTACTAACCGTATCTTTGGAAGTCCAATAGAATGAAATACGAGGTGTCTGATTTCCGACCTTAAAATTTTTTAAACAGTTTTAAATATGCTTAAGATTTTCTAGATATTTTGGACCGACAGCTGCAACACAATGACCAAAAGATCACAACGCCAAACAACTTCGATGTCCCGGTTTCAAAGGTAAAATAGATTCAGAAAAGGAAGAATGATGTTGCTGGAACACAACAACTTTTCAAGAAGTCTGGATGGATAATGCTAAAACTAATACAACGACCTGAAGTAAGTCCCTTTTATTATTTCATTTCTAATGTTTGAATCTTTTGCCGGGCTTCTAATGTGTGTGTTTTGAAACAAAAATTGTTTTTCGTAGCAAAGACGGTTGCATCTGTTTTGTATTTTTTTCAGTAACGCATGCATCCCTTTCAATGTCCAAGTTCTAATCTTGACTTGGAATCCTTGTAGTTTGTAATTTGAAGCAACTCTTTTTTGTGTCTTCCAACCCAACATTCTGATGGTGGTGATGAAATATTGTGTCAGCCTAGCATTTGGTCAAGTAAAGCATGCGCCCTTTTTGATTTCAAATTACTAACCGTATCTTTGGAAGTCCAATAGAATGAAATACGAGGCGTCGGATTTCCGACCTTAAAATTTTTTAAACAGTTTAAATATGCTTAAGATTTTCTAGATATTTTGGACCGACAACTGCAACACAATGACCAAAAGATCACAACACCAAACAACTTCGATGTCCCGGTTACAAAGGTAAAATAGATTCAAAAAAGGAAGAATCATGTTGCTGGAACACAACAACTTTTCAAGAAGTCTGGATGGATAATGGTAAAACTAATACAACGACCTGAAGTAAGTTTTCTTTTTTTTATTTCGTATGATGGAGCCCAATGCCGGGCTTTTTTGTTGCGAGTCTGTGCATGCGGGCAAGAGTTTCAAAACCCATATTGTGTTTGTCGGAATGACTGTTGCATCTGTCTTGCACATTTGGTTTAGTGAAGCATGCGTCCTTTAAATGTCCATTTACTGACCATGTCTTGGACACCCATTAGACCGAAATATGAGGCAGCCTGATTTACCACCATCAAATATTTTTAACAGTTAACTCGATCAAAATCCAAACAATAGCTGCGGCACAACGACCAAAGGAGACAACACCAAACAACTTCGGATGTCCCGGTTATGAAGGTCAAATACAATCAAAAAAGGATAATGGCAAAACTAATACAACGACCTGAAGTAATTTTTCTTTTTTTTATTTCGTATGATTGATCCCAATGCCGGGCTATTTTGTTGCGAGCCTGTGCGTGCGTGAGTTTCAAAACCCATATTGTAGTTGTCGGAATGACTGTTGCATCTGTCTTGCACATTTGGTTTAGTAAAGCATGCGTCCTTTAAATGTCCATTTACTGACCAGGTCTTGGACACCCATTAGACCGAAATATGAGGCAGCCTGATTTACCAGCATCAAATGTTTTAAACAGTTAACTCGATCCAAATCCAAACTACAGCTGCAGCACAACGACCAAAGGAGACAACACCAAACAACTTCGGATGTCCCGGTTACGAAGGTAAAATACATTCAAAAAAGGAGGAATGATGTTGCTGGAACACAACAACAACTCTGCAAGCAGTCTGGATGGATAATGGTAAAACTAATGCAACGACCTGAAGGAAGTCTCTTTTATTATATTATTTCGAATGTTTGAAACTGCCGCCGGGCTTCTAATGTATGTGTTTTGAAACAAAAATTGTTTTTCGTGGCAAAGACGGTTGCATCTGTTTTGCATTTTTTTCATTAACACATGCATCCCTTTCAATGTCCAAGTTCTAATCTTGACTTGGAAGCCTTGTAGTTTGTAATTTGAAGCAACTCTTTTTTGTGTCTCCCAACCCAACATTCTGATGGTGGTGATGAAGTGTTGTGTCAGCCTTGCATTTGGTCAAGTAAAGCATGCGCCCTTTTTGATTTCAAATTACTAACCGTATCTTTGGAAGTCCAATAGAATGAAATACGAGGCATCTGATTCCCGACCATAAAATTTTTTAAACAGTTAAAATATGCTTAAGATTTTCTAGATATTTTGGACCGACAGCTGCAACACAACGACCAAAAAATCACAACACCAAACAACTTCGATGTCCCGGTTACGAAGGTAAAATACATATGAAAAAGGAAGAATGTTGCTGGAACACAACGACAACTTTGCAAGGAGTCTGGATGAATAATGGTAAAACTAATACAACGACCTGAAGTAAGTCCCTTTTATTATTTCATTTCTAATGTTTGAATCTTTCGCCGGGCTTCTAATGTGTGTGTTTTGAAACAAAAATTTTTTTCGTAGCAAAGACGGTTGCATCTGTTTTGTATTTTTTTCAGTAACGCATGCATCCCTTTCAATATCCAAGTTCTAATCTTGACTTGGAATCCTTTTAGTTTGTAATTTGAAGCAACTCTTTTTTGTGTCTCCCAACCCAACATTCTGATTGTGGTGATGAAATATTGTGTCAGCCTTGCATTTGGTCAAGTAAAGCATGCGCCCTTTTTGATTTCAAATTACTAACCGTATCTTTGGAAGTCCAATAGAATGAAATACGAGGCGTCTGATTTCCGACCTTAAAATTTTTTAAACAGTTTAAATATGCTTAAGATTTTCTAGATATTTTGGACCGACAACTGCAACACAATGACCAAAAGATCCCAACACCAAACAACTTCGATGTCCCGGTTACAAAGGTAAAATAGATTCAAAAAAGGAAGAATGATTTTGCTGGAACACAACAACTTTTCAAGAAGTCTGGATGGATAATGGTAAAACTAATACAACGACCTGAAGTAAGTTTTCTTTTTTTTATTTCGTATGATGGAGCCCAATACCGGGCTTTTTTGTTGCGAGTCTGTGCATGCGTGCGTGAGTTTCAAAACCCATATTGTTGTTGTCGGAATGACTGTTGCATCTGTCTTGCACATTTGGTTTAGTGAAGCATGCGTCCTTTAAATGTCCATTTACTGACCATGTCTTGGACACCCATTAGACCGAAATATGAGGCAGCCTGATTTACCACCATCAAATATTTTAAACAGGTAACTCGATCAAAATCCAAACAATAACTGCGGCACAACGACCAAAGGAGAGAACACCAAACAACTTCGGATGTCCCGGTTACGAATGTAAAATACATTCAAAAAAGATTAATGGCAAAACTAATACAACGACCTGAAGTAAGTTTTCTTTTTTATTTCGTATGATTGATCCCAATGCCGGGTTTTTTTGCAATCTATGCATGCATGCGTCTATTTTAAAAACCCATATTGTTGTTGTCGGAATAACTGTTGCATCTGTCCTTCACATTTGGTTTAGTGAAGCATGCGTCCTTTTAATGTCCATTTTCTGACCATGTCTTGGGCACCCATTAGACTGAATTATGAGGCAGCCTGATATACCACCATCCATTGTTTTAAACAGTTTACTCGATCCTAATCCAAACGACAGCTGCGGCACAACTACCAAAGGAGAGAACACCAAACAACTTCGATGTCCCGGCTACGAAGGTGAAATACATTCAAAAAAGGAAGAATCATGTTGCTGGAACACAACAACAACTTTTCAAGCAGTCTGGATGGATAATGGTAAAACTAATGCAACGACTTTAAGGAAGTCTGTTTTATTATATTATTTCGAATGTTTGAATCTGCCGCCGGTCTTCTAATGTGTGTGTTTTGAAACAAAAATTGTTTTTCGTAGCAAAGACCATTGCATCTGTTTTGCATTTTTTTCAGTAACGAATGCATCCCTTTCAATGTCCAAGTTCTAATCTTGACTTGGAAGCCTTGTAGTTTGTAATTTGAAGCAACTCTTTTTTGTGTCTCCCAACCCATCCAAAAAAGGAGGAATGTTGCTGGAACACAACAACAACTTTGCAAGGAGTCTGGATGGATAATGGTAAAACTAATGCAACGATCTTAAGGAAGACTCTTTTATTTCATTATATTATTTCGAATGTTTGAATCTGCCGCCGGGCTTCTAATGTGTGTGTTTTGAAAAAAAAATTGTTTTTCGTAGCAAAGACTGTTGCATCTGTTTCCCATTTTTTTCAGTAACGCATGCATCCCATTCAATGTCGAAGTTCTAATCTTGACTTGGAAGCCTTGTAGTTTGTAATTTGAAGCAACTCTTTTTTGTGTCTCCCAAACCAACATTCTGATGGTGGTGATGAAATATTGTGTCAGCCTTGCATTTGGTAAAGTAAAGCATCCGCCCTTTTTGATTTCAAATTAATGACCGTATCTTTGGAAGTCCAATAGAATGAAATACGAGGCGTCTGATTTCCGACCATCAAATTTTCTAAACAGTTTAAATATGCTTAAGATTTTCTAGATATTTTGGACCGACAGCTGCAACACAATGACCAAAAGATCACAACACCAAACAACTTCGCAAACAACTTCGATGTCCCATTTACGAAGGTAAAATAGATTCAAAAAAGGAAGAATGAAGTTGCTGGAACACAACAACAACTTTTCAAGAAGTCTGGATGGATAATGGTAAAACTAATACAACGACCTGAAGTAATTTTTCTTTTTTTTATTTCGTATGATTGATCCCAATGCCGGGCTATTTTACTGCGAGCCTGTGCGTGCGGGAGTTTCAAAACCCATATTGTAGTTGTCGGAATGACTGTTGCATCTGTCTTGCACATTTGGTTTAGTAAAGCATGCGTACTTTAAATGTCCATTTACTGACCAGGTCTTGGACACCCATTAGACCGAAATATCAGGCAGCCTGATTTACCAGCATCAAATGTTTTAAACAGTTAACTCTATCCAAATCCAAACTACAGCTGCAGCACAACGACCAAAGGAGACAACACCAAACAACTTCGGATGTCCCGGTTACGAAGGTAAAATACATTCAAAAAAGGAAGAATGATGTAGCTGGAACACAACAACAACTTTGCAAGAGGTCTGGATGGATAATGGGAAAACTAATACAACGACCTGAAATAAGCCCCTTTTTTTATTTTATTTCGAAAGTTTGTATCTTCCGCCGGGCTTCTAATGTGCGAGTTTTGAAAAAAAAATTGTTTTTTGTAGCAAAGACTGTTGCATCTGTTTTGCATTTCGTTCAGTAACACATGCATCCTTTTCAATGCCCTAGTTCTAATCTTGACTTGGATAACCAGTAGGTTGAAATTTGAAGCAACGAGATTTGTGGCCATCGAAATTTTTAAGTTCATGCCTGGTGCTGGATTTTTCGTATTGCATATGTGTGTGTCTCCCAAACCAACATTCTGATTGTCCTGATGATAGATTGTGTCAGCCTTGCATTTGGTTTGTAAAGCTTGCAGTCTTTTAACTTCCTATTTGTTAAACATGTCTTTGGTTGCCAATAAAATGAAATATGAGCCGGTCTGATTTCAGACCATAAAATTTTTTAAACAGTTTAAATCTACTAAGATTTTCCTCATATTTTACTGACCATGTCTTGGGCACCCATTAGACCGAACTATGAGGCAGCTTGATTTACCATCATCAAAATTTTTGAACAGTTTAACTCAATCCAAATCCAAACGACAACTGCGGACAACGACCAAAGGAGATAACACCAAACAACTTCGATGTCCCGGTTACGAAGGTAAGGAAGGTCCAAATCCAAAAATCCAAAAAATTCAAAAAAGGAGGAATGTTGCTGGAACACAACAACAACTTTGCAAGGAGTCTGGATGGATAATGGTAAAACTAATGCAACGATCTTAAGGAAGTCTCTTTTATTTCATTATATTATTTCGAATGTTTGCTTCTAATGTGTGTGTTTTGAAACAAAAATTGTTTTTCGTAGCCAAGACTGTTGCATCTGTTTCCCATTTTTTTTCAGTAACGCATG